>CAUYQG010161339.1:0-12619 GCA_963574415.1 Tarsius wallacei | reverse complement strand
ACCCAGTACTACACCCAGGCATACACTCTTTCCCCACCCGCCGCTCTTCCGATCTTTTTTTGCTTAATAAATAAATAAAATTTGGCCCCACAATGATTTATTTTAAAAATGGAAAATTTTATTTTTTTTTTTTTTTTTTTTTTTTTTTAAGTTGGAGTCTCACTCTGTCGCCTAGACTGGAGTGCAGTGGCATGCTCCCGGCCACCGCAGCCTCGACCTGCTGGGCTCCGGTGATTCTTCCACCTCAGCCTTCTGAGTAGCCGGAACTACAGGCGCGCGCTACCACACCCGGCTAATTTTTTGATTTATTGTAGAGATGAGGTCTTGCCAAGTTGCCCAGGCAGGTCTCGAACCCGCGGGCTCAGGCGATCCACTCACCTCAGCCTCCCAAAGCGCAGGATTACAGGCTGAGCCACCGAGCCCGGCTGTAATAACATCCTTTTAAGGAAACCCTGTTATACAAGTATGTTGGTGTAAAGAATACAATCACTTTAATGCCTTGCCTCCCTGGTTCATATTTGGCACCAGTTTTACCACTGTTGCTTTTGTTGTTGATGAAATTGTCAACACAGTTAAGAAAAGGGGTGGGGGCAGTGCAGTGGCTCACGCCTGTAATCCCAGTACTTTGGGAGGCAGAGGTGTGGGACTTGAACCCAGTAGTTAGAGATCAGACTGGGCAATATAGTGAGACCTCATCTCTACAAAAAAATAAGAAAAAAATTAGCGGGGCATTGTGACTCGTGCCTGTAGTCTCAGCTACTCAGGGAGCTCAGGTGAGAAGTTCTCCTGAGCACAGGAGGTCAAGTCTGTGTTGAGCCATGATCAAGCTACTGCACTTCTGCCTGGGTAACAGTGAGACCCCAACCATCCCCCCCCCAAAAAAAGAAATGGAAATAACATCTTAGCATTATAATGAAAATAGCTTTAACCTTGTAGACTGTCAGAAGAGAGATCTGTGAACCACTCTTTGAAAATTGATGTTCTGAAACAGGTAGAATTAGAATGTTTTATAGATGTTAAATAGGCAGTTAAGCTGGGCTCGGTGGCTCAGCCTGTAATCCCAGCGCTTTGGGAGGCTGAGGTGAGTGGATTGCCTGAGCCCACGGGTTCAAGACCCGCCTGGGCAACTTGGTGAGACCTCATCTCTACAATAAAATTAAAAAAAAATTAGCCGGGCATGGTAGCGCACGCCTGTAGTTCCAGCTACTTGGAAGGCTGAGGCGGAAGGATCGTCAGGGCCCAGCAGGTCGAGGCTGCGGTGGCCGGGAGCATGCCACTGCACTCCAGTCTAGGCGACAGAGTGAGACTCCAACTTAAAAAAAAAAAAAAAAAAAAAATAGGCAGTTAACTGGTTTGGGTAAGGTTTTCCTAAATGACTTTAACAAGATGATAGGGGCTTGCTGCCTTAGAGTATTGTGGTTTGTTCAGCAGTTGTATGGATTATCTTTTTTAAACTCTTAATTAGAAGCTAGTCTTTAAAAAATAGTATTCAATTTGTTTAATGTTTAAATGCCTTGGGAATAAATATGGTTGTCTAACCCATAATTATACAAAAGCTTTATTTTTAAAAAGAATATGGTTGGTATTTTTTGATAATGACCTGGGCATTAAGATATGTCAGTTGTTTTTACAGTCTTGTAAGTGGTTAAAAATTCTGTTTGAACTTTGTTGATCGCAATTTTTTTAAATAGGTTTTATTAAAGGTATTATATCAGTACAAGGAGAAGCAATATATGGCTCCTCGAGTTTTACAACAGACCTTAAATTACATTAATCAAGGAGTTTCTCATGCCCTCACCTGGAAGAATCTGAAGCCTCATATACAAGTAATTTTCTATCTGTAATATTTTTCTAGCAAATATAATAGAAATAACACTAATTCCCATAAAAGTTGAAAAATGTCATGTTTTATTGAATTGTATTATTTAGTTAGTTCTGGTGATTATTTTTAGAGTATTACATACAAAGATGTAATGCTTTGACATAAAGGTATGAGAGGTATTTTCTGATTATTCTAAAACTGTTATCTTCAAACTTGGATTTAAGTTCTTACTGTTGGATTTTGATTAGTTAACCTTTTGTCATGTAATTTGGAGCACGGGGCTTTATTTTACCGGATTAGTTTACAGGATAAGTGGCTTATGTGCTATTTCTGTGTGTAAGCTATTGCTTTATTTAGAACTGTAGAATTTGATAGACTAAATTTTTACATTTTCTCTGAAGACTTAATTGCTACCTATGTACACATGTCTTATTTTACAGTTACTGGTCACAGAGAGTGTAAGAACATGTGGCTTGATAGTTGATCTGAGAACACATTGAATGTATTACTAAAGTTTAGTGTCAAGCTTTAAAATACATATTTTACGGCTACTTTTGTTTTAATACAGCTGAAATCTGTTACTTTCTTAACTTTTAAATTGCAGGGCATTATCCAAGATGTTATTTTTCCATTGATGTGCTATACAGATGCTGATGAGGAACTTTGGCAAGAAGACCCTTATGAATATATACGCATGAAGTTTGGTAAGGAACTCTCAGTTTTGTTTTGTTTTGTTTTGTTTTGTTTTGAGTTAGAGTCTCTCTGTCACTCAGACTGGAGTGCAGCCGGCCACCGCAGCCTTGACCTGCTGGGCTCCGGTGGTCCTTCCGCCTTAGTCTTCCAAGTAGCTGGAACTACAGGCGTGCCCTACCACGCCCAGCTAATTTTTAATTTATTGTAGAGATGAGGTCTCACCAAGTTGCCCAGGTGGGTCTCGAACCTGTGGGCTCAGGCAATCCACTCTCCTTGGCCTCCCAAAGCGCGGGATTACAGGCTGAGCCACCGAGCCCGGCCTCAGTTTTTTAGAACAAAATTTTCCAGTAGTTAAGATTAAAGTAGTTGTGTATGGCTAACCTGGCGGGGGAGGGAGGAATTACAGCCTTGGCTTTGGTGCTGAGAAACCTTGTTTTAATGTTTAGATTTTTTTTTGAGCTATTCATTAAATATAGTATTTGATAATTAGAATCTTATTTTTCAGATAGAAGTACAATAGCATTATTAAATTAGGATTTGTGAATGTGCTTCTGGCATATGCCAGAACTGGTAGATATTTAAGATTACACCTTAACATTGTGTTCTCAACTATACTTTTGGATCTCATGTCAGATATCATGTAAGTGAGAATTGAGAAGATGATGGGTGTTGGAAGCCGGAATCACATAGAGTCCCTGCAAGGAACTAAATAATTGTAGTTTGGCTAATGTTGAGTATTAGTCCTCCTTCCTACCAAAATCTGTACTTTTTGTAGTTTATACTTTTGTGACCCTGTTGTGAAAATTCTCACAGTAATAATGTTTCATATGATAGGAAAATATTAGGAAGAATTGATGGATTAACATTTAATTTATACAGAAAAGACATGGCATTAGGCTTTTGCAAAATTATGGCATTCTGGGTTCTTTTCATATTCACCTTATGTGAAGAGTAAGCACATTTAGTGTCATGATTTTTACAGAACATTATTAGTAAATTATTCCATGTCAAAGTGTTTGGTGAAGTTATTAAAATTGCTGTTTTCTGTCATAATTTTAAATTTGTTCTCTAGATGTATTTGAAGATTTTATTTCTCCTACCACTGCTGCTCAGACACTTTTGTTTACTGCCTGTAGTAAGAGGAAAGAGGTGGGTTATTTAATGTATAGATACCTTTTGCTATATTATTTAAAATTTATTCACGTATACACAGTTTTAAATGTTAATCATGTGAATCTTTTTCTTAGTATATTTTTTAAGGGCTGTTGGGTTATTCCATAACGTAGAACTTTTCTCTTGTAATCTAGGTACTGCAGAAGACTATGGGATTTTGTTACCAGATTCTTACAGAACCAAATGCTGATCCTCGAAAAAAAGATGGAGCTCTGCATATGATTGGCTCTTTAGCTGAAATACTTCTGAAGGTATTTATTTTTTTGTGTGTATATATGTGTAGGTGTGCAAGTAGTTTTTAAAAAATTAATGCCTTTATTGGGATATAATACACAAATCATGCAGTTCACCTATTTATAATATACAATGCAGTGGTTTTTAGTTTATTCAGAGTTGTATAACCATTACTGCCATCTAATTCCAAGACATTTTCATCACTCCATAAAGCAGTCCTATATGTACACATTAGCAGACACTCCATATGTCACCCCACATCTCCCAGCCCTGGCTTCCCATAATCCAGTGGTCCCCAGCCTTTCTGGCATCAGGGACTGGTTTCATAGAAGACAGTTTTTCCATGGTTCACGGGGGAGGGACAGGGAGATGGTTTCGGAATGATTCAAGCACACTGTATTTATTGTGCACTTTATTTCTATTATTACATTATAATATATAATGAAATAATTATACAGTTTACCATAATGCAGAATCAGTGAGAACCTGAGCTTTTGCTGCAACTAAGTGGTCCCATTTGGGGGTGATGGGAGACAGTGACACCCGAACTGTGTTGCTTATGTCTAGTCTGCTCTGTAATTGTGTTTTGGTTGCTGTCACTGCAGAAAACCCTGCTGCACAAAGATAGGATGTTGGAAATGGAAGCAGGCTTTTCAGTGCTGATCTGACAGGAGGCAGAGTTCAGGCAGTAATGTGAGAGATGGGGAACGGCTGTAAAAATAGATGAAGTTTCAATCACTTGCCTGCCACTCATCTCCTATGCAGCCAGGTTCCGTAGACCACCAGTACCGCCCATGGCCCAGGGGTTGGGAACCCCTGCCATAATCTTCATTCGTCTCTGAATTTATTTATTATGGACAGTTCATATAAGTGGAATGGTATAATGTGTGCTCCACTGTAAATGGCTTCTTTAGTGTAATGTTTTCAAGATTCACCTGTGCTGTAGCATGCGTCAGTACTTGTTCCTTTTTATTGGCAAATTTCATTTCACTGTATTAATATACCACATTTTATTTATCTACTTATTGGCTGTTTCCACTTTTTGGCTATTAACAATGCTGCTATGAATGCTCACATATACAAGTTTTTATATGGACATGTTTTCATATATCTTGGATATATACCTAGGAGCGTTAATTGCTGGCCATATTTTGAGAAACAAGTCTGTTTTCAAAAATGAATGTGCCATTTTATGTTTCTACCAGTCGTGTATGAGGGTTTCAATACTTTCAATACTTTTAGTTTGTTCTTAGAGTTGTATAACCATTACTGCCATCTAATTCCAACTGATACTTGTTATTTTCTGTCATTTTTTATCATAGCCATCCTAGTGGATGTGAAGTAGTATCTCATAATGGTTTTGACTTGCGTTTCCTCTTGGTTGATGATGTTGAGAATCTTTTCATGTGCTTATTATCTTTTTCCTTTTTTCTTTTTTTGAGTTGAGGTGTCACTCTGTCACCCAGGGTAGAGTCATGACTTACCACAGTCTTGACCTCATGGGCTCAGGCAATCCTTCTGCCTCAGCCTATAGGCACTCGCCACCTCATCTGGCTAATTTTAAAATTTTTTTGTAAAGACTAGGTCTCACTATGTTGCCCAGCCTGGTCTTAAACTCCTGGACTCAAACCATCTTCTTACCTCGGCTTCTCAAGTGCTGGGATTACATGTGTGAGCCACCATGCCCAGCTGAAGTACAAGTTTTAATAGGATTTTCATGTGTTCAGTTTACCTATACTTTCTCTTGTTGCTTGTGTTGAAAGTACTTCTTTTTCATGACATAGCTTCTGTTTCTTTTTTTTTTTTTTTTTTTTGAGTTGGAGTCTCACTCTGTCGCCCAGACTGGAGTGCAGTGGCCGCTCCCGGCCACTGCAACCTCGACCTGCTGGGCTCTGGCGATCCTTCCGCCTCAGCTTTCCAAGTAGCTGGAAGTACAGGTGCGCGCTACCACACCCGGCTAATTTTTTATTTATTGTAGAGATGAGGTCTCGCCAGGTTGCCAAGGCAGGTCTTGAACCCACAGGCTCAGGCAATCCACTCACCTCAGCCTCCCAAGGCGCGGGATTACAGGCTGAGCCACCGAGCCCGGCTATGACATATCTTCTTTACGTGTTGCACTATAATTGCAAATAATGTTTTCCTTCTCCAAAGATTAATCTTGTAAACATGAATGTGTTCATTTTTAGCCTTAACACATTATGCTTTTGTTGCACAAATCTTGAAGTAAAAAACGACCGACTAAATTAGACTTATATTTAGAAACTTCAACTTAATTGTATACATTGTGTTTGACTTCATAGGTAAGATCTGAAATTTGTGTTCACTTTGAAGTTAATAAATAACTTCATCTTCCTTTCTATCAAGGAGTAAGAAAATAAAATAGGAAGTTTTTTTAAAAAGTAGTAATTGGCCAGACTCGGTGGCTCAGCCTGTAATCCCAGCACTTTGGGAGGCTGAGGCGAGTGGATTGCCTGAGCCCGCAGGTTCAAGACCAGTCCCAGCAACTTGGCGAGACCTCATCTCTACAATAAATAAAAAAATTAGCCGGGTGTGGTAGTGCGCTCCTGTAGTTCCGGCTACTTGGAAGGCTGAGGCAGAAGGATCGCCAAAGCCCAGCAGGTCGATGCTGGGGTGGCCTTGAGCATGTCACTGCACTCTAGCATAAGCGACGGAGTGAGACTCCAACTCAATAAATAAATAAATAAACAATAGTGATTATTCAACTTGTAGGTAAATACTTAGTCATTGTACTTTCCCAGTATTACAAACCTTGCTTCACTGAATTTGTCATATTATTTTATATATATATGGTATCTTTCAGTTTTTCTATACCTGTCCACCCATCCTTCTCTTAGCTTATAAAGAGACATTCTAATTATTTGTTGTAGAGAAGACTGGGAATCTTGAGTGAGTTCTCTTGGCACATTTTATCTATTCTTACTCTTTGTCCAGCTTCCCTTAATGGTACATCTTACATACCCAATTAAAACCAGGAAGTTAATTTTGGTATATTAATCAATTAATCTTATAGACCTTTTTCAAATTTCACAAGATTTTCTACTAATGTCCTATTTTTCTGGTTCATGATTCAGTCCAGGATCCCACATTGCATTTAGTTGTCATGTCTCTAGTCTTCTCCAAGTTTGTAAGTGTTAATGTGTAAGTGTTTTATATTTTTAATATTGACTTAATGTGTACTTTAAGAAACTCTTCTAAAAAGCTTATTGCTACTTAGGAAATAATCAACTTTGAGACTGAATGACCAATGAATTATTACGTTGAAAGCAGGATTTTTCTCAGGTTATACTATGTTGTACTGTGTTCAGTTAGAAACTTTGCAGAGGTTTTTTTTTTTTTTCCACTGTAAAAGTTTCATGAGAAGAAAATTTTATGGCAAGGAGTAAAATTGACTACGTTTCCAGTAATAAAACACCATTGCTGTTAAGGTTCGGCATAATGGCTAAGCAAGCAGTGTAAAAACATATAAATGTATGTAGAGATTTTTGGTGGTAAAGTTCTAGAATAAGAAAATTGGTTGTGGATCCTGGGGTTCAAAGAATTAAAATAAGTAAATGTTGTAAAATCAATAGCCAATTTCAACACTGTTGTATCTATTTGGAAATTGAGATGATTGTATTTGGAACTGTATGAAAATAATTGTTTATATTTACAGAAAAAGATCTATAAAGATCAGATGGAATACATGTTGCAGAATCATGTGTTTCCTCTCTTCAGCAGTGAACTAGGCTACATGAGAGCAAGGGTATGTGTTAAAGCTTTATTTATATATTTATGTCTTACAATGAATAATTCCTTATGTGGACTTTTGAAACTTTTTACTATTCACTTTAAAAGCCATATTTTATTTTAGACTTCTATTTAATGTAAATTTTTAAATGGCTGCTGTAATGTGTGCATAGTTTTCATCTGTGTCTGGTAGCAGTGTCTGTCTGTGTTTTGCATTCAGATCTTGCTATCCACACAAGCTTCATGCAGCCAAAGAGTAGCTCGGGATCATAGTACTGGTCTAGTGTTGTCTCTTGACACATCCACCACTGGCCAGCCTCCAAATTCCCGCACATGGAACTCTGGGAATAGAGATTAGCTTGGGGGAATTTAATGTAAGATATCTATAGTAACTCACTGTGTTTTTACAAAAGGCTTGCTGGGTACTTCACTATTTTTGTGAAGTAAAGTTCAAAAGTGATCAGAACCTTCAAACAGCCTTAGAGCTGACAAGAAGATGTCTCATTGATGACAGAGAAATGCCTGTAAAAGTGGAAGCTGCCATTGCACTTCAAGTGTTGATCAGCAATCAAGAAAAAGGTAAAGGATTTTGTCTGTCAAGAAAAGTGAATGTCTTTATACATAATTGTAAAAGGCATTATTCTAGGAACTTGACATGCTTCCACTTTATGTGAAAGTATTTTTTATTCTTTGATGTATATTGTATCAGTTTTTAAGAAATTTTAGCTGTTTTGCCCAAAAGTGTTTTACTGATTTTTCCTATTACAGCTAAAGAATATATCACACCATTCATCAGACCTGTAATGCAGGCTCTTCTTCATATTATAAGGGAAACAGAAAATGATGACCTTACTAATGTAATTCAGAAGATGATCTGTGAATATAGTGAAGAAGTTACTCCAATTGCAGTAGAAATGACACAACATTTGGTATGTTGTTTGAACCTATCATTTATGCAAGTATTTTAATTTAGCTGTTGATATGTTCCTGGCAGTGGTCATGAGTGGTGTGCCTTATTTACCCTGTAGCATATATTTCATAGATTTACTGTAAAAACCTTCTAAGCCCTTGATAGGTATTTGTCACACAATCCTATGTGAGAATTATTCCTATTATAAAGAAAATCTGAGATATAAAATGGTTAAATTGACTTGGTACTGTGGCTCATGCCTGTAATCCCAGCACTTCGGGAGGCAGAGACAAGAGGATTGCCTGAGCTCACAGATTCGAGACCAACCTGGGTAACATGGCAAGACCTCATCTCTACAATAAATAAATACAAATAAGCTGGGTGTGGTAGTACACACCTGTAGTTCCAGCTACTTGGAAGGCTGAGTGGAAGGATCTCCTGAGCCCAATAGGTTGACGCTTTGGTGGCTGTGAGCGTGCCACTGCACCCCAGCCTGGGCAACAGAGTACGACTCCAACTCAAAATTAAAAAAAAAAAAGGTTTAATTGCCCAAGTTAGACAGGATGGCAAGGGATTCATATTGGGCCTCTACAGTGCATGCTCTTAACTACTACCTCAGGCTGCAGCTTGGCTGGCTGTGTGGTTTCCTGGAATGCTTAAAACAATTAATTGGAGATCTTAAACAACAAGTCAGCAGCCCCCAAGGTAGTAAATATGCCTATATTTGGGTATTGTCAAATGTTAGTAATATTAATGAAAATAGTCATAATATTAAACACTTTGTTTGCTTTGCCTCAACTAATCATTACATAGTATCTCTATGAAATCCCCATGATGTGTCAGGAAAGGTCAAGCAAGATGGGTCAGGTAGCTTGTTTAAGGTCACTCAATGAATAATATAACAGGGTCATTTGATTACAGAGCCCAACTCTTATTAATTAATGTGGAAACATTGATTAATGAGAACATTTTAAAATGTAAAGTTTTAGACCAAAATATGTTTATTTTAGTCGAGGTTTCACAGTTATTCAGGCTGGAGTGGAGTGACATGATCACAACTCACCACATCCTTGAACTCCTGGGCTTACACAGTCCTTCCATACCCTCCAGAGTAGCTGGGACTACAGGCATGTGCCTCATGCCCGGTTAATTTTTTTGGTAGGGACAAGGTCTCGCTGTGTTGCCTAGGCTGGCCTCAAACTCCTGGGCTCAAGTAATCTTCCCACCTTGGTCTCCCCAAAGTGCTGGGATTACAGGCGTGAGCCACTGTGCCTGGCCCCAAAATGTGATTATAATGCTTCTGTGACAAACCTAAATTATTCTTTTGAATCTAGGCAATGACATTTAACCAAGTAATCCAGACTGGGCCAGATGAAGAAGGAAGTGATGACAAAGCAGTTACTGCTATGGGAATTCTGAATACGATTGACACACTTCTTAGTGTAGTTGAAGATCATAAAGAGGTAGGAAAATCCAGTGTTGCCGTTTTTCAAGTTATTTTATATTGATGTATGTTTTTTTGGAGGCCTCTGACTTAAATATAACTATCTGATCATCTCATGCATTTTGATTTTGCCATTTTTAATTAGTTCCCTTGTAAGAATAAGATTGGTACCTTTATAAATATTTTAAGCTCTAGAGTATTAGTAGAAGGAAGAGAAAGCAAGTTGTTGTTTTACAGTCTCTACCTTTGGCTCCTTGTTATGTCCTGTTTATCAGATCCAGAAGTATGATGATTCCCGGGAGAACATATTCTAGTTTTCTTTTTTCTATTTTAATTTGTTTGAAAAATTTTGGTGAAATACACACAACATAAAATTTACTATCTTAACCATTTTTAAGCATATAGTTCACTGGTATTGAGTATATTCACATTGTTATACAGCCGTTATCACTATTTTTCTTGTTGTCTTTTGGGAAAGATTGTAATTGTGGATTTTTAAAAATGGAATTATTTAAAACATACAGAACACAGTAAGGAACAGAGAAAACTATAATCAATTGTCTTAATCAACACCTAAATTTATTACATTTCACAATATATATATTTTTTATTTCATTTTACTTTAAAGATGTAGGATATAATTCTGGATTCAGTATGTAAGTCATAAGTGGTCATCATATAGGTAAAGTTTGGGCCCACTGTTCCTCACTTCACCTGGTTTAGAATCAGGAACCTTTATTGATGTTATGTGCCCGCCCCCTCCTCTGGTAGTCTGGCTGTTTTCCACTACTGCCTATCCTTTTATTGTAGTATTATGATAAATGTTCAGGGTCTACTTATGAGTACTCAGTTCTTTGTTTCTGTGATAGATCAATAGATCACTGAGTATGAAAGACTCTAAATCCATCCTACTTGTCTAGTTGCTTCGAAGTTCATTTTCAATGCAGCATGGTTGGTTCCTGGTTTTCCTATTGTGAATAGTGCTGCAGTAATCATGCATGCACAGATATCCTTTTTGTAGAATGATTTGAGTTCCCAGAAGAGGGTTTGCTGGGTTGTATGGAAGGTCAGTTTTTAGATCTTTTAAAAATCGCTATATTGTTTGCCACAGAGGTTATACTAATTTACACTCCCACCAGCAGTGTAGAAGCATTCCGTTTTCTCCACATCCTCTTCAGCATCTGTTGTTTTTTGAGTTATTAACAGCCATCCTGACTGGAGTTAGGTGGTATCTCAGTGTAGTTTTGATTTGCATCTCTTTGATGATTAACGAGGCTGAGCATTTTTTCATGTATCTGTTGGCTGCTTGTGTGTCTTCTTTTGAGAAGTGTCTATTCATACCTTTTGCCCACTTTTAAAAAAAAATTTTATTATAAAGATGAGGTACAATTCAGGGTTAGGTACATAAACATTGATCATGCAGGTACCCTTGTTGATGAGGTGTGCTCCTCCCTCCCCTAGCAGTTTCCTTCAACTGCCAGTTCCACCCCCCTCCCCTGAGAGTTTTCCACTACTGCCAATAGCTTTCTTATAGCATTATAGTTGTTCAGGGTCACCTTATGGGTGAGAACATATGGAACTCAGTTCTTTTTTTCTGTGATAAATCACTGACTATGATCGACTCCAAATCCATCCAAGTTGCTGCAAAGTCCATGTATTTGTCCTTCTTTATGGCTGCATAATATTCCATTGTGTATATATACCACATTTTTCTAAAACATATTTTTTATTTTAAAATTGTGGGGTACAGTTAAGGGTTAGGTATACAAATATGCATCATTCAGGCACCCTTGTTGATAAAAGTGTCCCCCCGTCCTCAGACAGATATTGACTACTGTTAATCCTACCTCCCTTCTCCTCCCTGCCGTCCCCATGGTGTTTGAGTTCCTTGTATATCCTAGATGTTAGACCTTTGTCAGATATTCAGTAGGCAGATATTTTTTCCCATTCTGTGTTGTCTCCCCACTCTTTTGATGGTTTCTTTTGCTTTGCAGCAGCTTTTCAGTTTGATGAAGTCCTACTTGTTTATGTCTTGTCTCTTCTGGCATGGGCTTTTGGGATTTTGATTAGGAATTGGTTGCCTATTCCATTTCTATAAGGGTGTCTTCTGCATTTTCTAAGAGTCTTACAGTTTGTTTAGGTTTTTGATCCATTCAGAGTTGATTTTTGTGTATGGTATAGGTAGGGGTTCTGTTTCATTCCTCTGCATGTGGTCAGCCAGTTTTCCCAGCACCATTTACTGTGAATAGGTAGCTGGGCTCGGTGGCTCAGCCTGTAATCCCGTGCTTTGGGAGGCTGAGGTGAGTGGATTGCCTGAGCCCGCGGGTTCGAGACCCACCTGGGCAACTTGGTGAGACCTCATCTCTACAGTAAATCAATAAATTTGCAGGGCGTGGTGGCCCGCGTCTGTAGTTCCAGCTACTTGGAAGGCTGAGATGGCAGGATCGCCCGAGCCCAGCAGGTCGAGGCTGTGGTGGCCGGAGCAGCCACTGCACTCCAGTCTGGGTGACAGAGTGAGACTCCAACTCAAAAAATAAAAAATAAAAAAATAGAGCCGGGCTCGGTGGCTCAGCCTGTAATCCCAGCACTTTGGGAG
>CAUYQG010161336.1:0-17953 GCA_963574415.1 Tarsius wallacei | reverse complement strand
GTCTTCTCATTTGTTGTCCAGCAAGGGTTCTCTGAATCCCTTGTGTTTGAATTTTTTCATCACTGATGAGTTGAGGGAAGTTTTATTGAATGATTTCATGAAATGTTTGTTCTAGTGTGGCCTCTGTTTCTCTCTCTGCCTCAGGAAGGCCAATTACTCTTAGGTTCAATCTCTTGAAGTAATCATTCATCTCTTGAAGGTTTTGTTCTGTCTTTTTGAGCTTCTTTTCTATGTTTTTGACAGTTTGGGTTAGTTCTATGTTTTGGTCTTCAAGCTCTGAGATTCTTTCTTCTGCTTGGCTAATTCTGCTTTCCATGCTTATTAGTTTGTTATGTATTTCCATCACAGTATTCATTACTGTTATTATTTCTGACATCAGCTCCTTCTTATTTTCCTCTTGTCTCTCCTTAATTTTTTTATTCTCTCTATTAATGTCTTGATGTCTGGGTTTGTTGCATGTGAACAGTCATTCTGGGGGTTCTTTATTGTTTGTGTTCTGAAGTCTGTTTTCTCAGTGTCTGACCTCCCAGTGGTCTGTGTGAGACCTATATTCTTCTTCTGGTTTTTCTTCATTTGTGTGGTTTTTACCTCCCTACTTTTTCCTTCCCTCCATGTCACCGTTTTCTTTAATTCTATTATTCAGGGGTTGAGGGGTTGCTTTTACTTCTGTTTGTTCAATCTCCTATTCTTCTTTATTTATGTCCTCTTATTTTGTTCAATTCTGGAGTTGTATTTTAGGTTGAGGGTGGTCCTTTTTGAAGTTTTGAGATTTACTTAAGGGGGGCTGTGATTCACAATATATCTGCAAGTCCTGGTATCTGCTGACAGTTGCATGGAAAATCTGAAACCCACTTCCCACTGCCTTGGAATCTGTCCATGCAGTGAGGTTGTATGTTTACTCCTTGAAATAAAATGAGGTTAACAGAGGGAAGAGAATGGAGCAGACAGTGGAGGGAAGAGGGGGTGGAGAGAGTGAGATGTCAGGGGGAAAACAGATGAGTGTACCAACAAATGGAGAGAGAGATCTGAACTGAAACAGATAAAAACAATAGACCATGGCTACAGACAAACCAACTCCCATACAAAAAACCTAAAATATACAATGATGCTAACATACAAGCTAACCAACCTCCTTATTGGTGTGCTGTTCCTCTATACAAAGATATGGTTTACAAAGAGAAGAAAAGAGGAAAAGAAAAAGAAAAAAAAGAACAAAACAGTAGGGATAGAAACAAGTCAGTAAACTAACAGAACCAATCAAGCACACTCTGAGAATTTTCATTTTAGTCCAATGTCCTTTCAGCTCTGATTTCTAGCTGTCTTCTTGGATTGGTAAACTTGTTCACAGTTAGGGTCAGTTGCCCCTGGCCTGCTGTGAAGGGCAGTTCAGATCACCACTGCCCAGTTCACCACTCAGATCTGGCCTGTGTCTGTTATCAAGCTTGTTTTTCCCATTTTGGTATTGTTACCTTGAATCGCCAGCAGGTAGAGCTATCTCACCACTCCAGATGGTCTTTATCTCAGCTGCTCACCCCAGAGGGGATGGAGCCAGACAGAAGCTGCAGATGGGAGCCTGCCTCAAGGCACAAGGGAGGAGACCCATGACCTGGCCGGACATCATGATGACAGTAGAGGTGGCAGCAATCTCAACAGATCTTGCTTGCAGGACTTCAAGTTCTCAAGTCATGGATCGCCTCAGGCACAGGTGGCACGACATGCAATGGCCACCATGGAGGCAGCACAGTGGCAGCGGCTGTGGGGTCTGCAGCTGCAGTGGCTGCCCAGACCACCGTGATGCTTCAGCGGTGTCGACAGCTGAGCTCCGTGTGAAGAGCAGACTGCTGACAATGGGATCCGCAGCCCCTGATGAGAGAGCCAGAGTTCTTCTGTGTTCTCCTTTGCAGAGGGTCTCATAGACCAAGCTGCCCCGTTGCCATCTTGCCAGAAGTCAACCTGAAATACTTTCAATAGGATTGGAATCAGCTCTTCCTTGTATGTTTTGTAGAATTCAGCTGGAAAATCATCTGTTCCAGGGCTTTTGTTTGTAGGTAGATGTCTTATGACAAAATAGATGTCCTGGATTATTTTTGTTATGTTTAGTGTTTCAATTTATCCTTGTTTCAACATTGCAAGGATTTGTGATGCCAAAAGTCCCATGTTTCCCTAAAGTATTTTAGTCTATTTACTTGTTTATTTTATTATAAAGATGTGGGGTAGTAGGATTGCAAGCTAATATAACCTCTATGGAAAACACTGCTAGCCATCCTCGGTGGCTCAGCCTGTAATCCCATGCTTTGGGAGGCTGAGGTGAATGGATTGCCTGAGCCCGCAGGTTCAAGACCCACCTGACAACTTGGCAAGACATCATCTCTACAATAAATCAAAAAGTCAGCTGGGCATGGTAGCACATGCCTGTAATTCTGGCTACTCGGAAGGCTGAGGCAGAAGGATCACCAGAGCCCAGCAGGTCGAGGCTGCAGTGGCTGGGAGTGGCCACTGCACTCCAGTCTGGGTGATAGAGTGAGACTCCAACTCAAAAAAAAAAAGAAAATACTGTTGATTTTTAAAAGAACTAGAAATTGACCTTCTATATGTCACAACAATACCTCTCCTGGGAATATACACAGAGGAATACAAGTCATGTACAAAAGAGTCTATTTTCATACAGGTGTGCACAATAAACTTTGATAATCATTTGAATTTCTGCTGTGTCAGTTGTGACTTCATTTATTTGCATTTCTCATTGTATTTCTTTGGATTTTCTCTCTCTCTCTCATCATCTATCAACCAATTAGCTGTCTATGAAAATATCCATTTTCATTGTCATTGAGAAAACTCTTAAGACAAAACAAAATACATAGTGTTGAGAAAAACAGTTTTTAAATGTGATTTTATTAAAAATTATCAAATCAATTTCAATTGATATAAAATTAATTTGACAAATAATATTTGTTCAAACATACCAAATAAGCATGATAAACATAATTTTGGAGATATAACCTAAATAAAGTAAAATCAACTCTCTCTTAAAGTAATGTAAAATTGCATGAGTTTGAACAATCAAAGCAGCAATTTAACCACCACTACAATGAAAACATAGAAAACTCCAAAAGTTTCCATTTCTTCTATTTATTTATGTATTTAGAAAAGAATTATCCCAAATGTAATCCACACTTAGTCTAGTATTGCCTATAAGATAAAGTGTTAAATTCTTGTAAACACAAGGAGAAGTGAAATGTAAATCTGCCGTTCAAGGGCATGTGCTCAAGAAAATATCTCATCAAAATATTTGACTTCCACAGTTTCTGGAAAACACTGACCACATTATAACCTTTCACACATTTACATATTTAGATCTCTTTTTAATAGGTGAAATATTAAATGATATTGTTTTTGGAAGTCACTTCTTTCAAAGGATGATGCATGCAATGTGCCAGGCATCCATGTTCTTGTGTGTTGGTTTTGGCTTCCATTATATTCCAAAAAATATTTCAGTTTGCTCATTCCTTAGAGAGGATGCCATGGTGTTTCCATTCTGCAGTAATTATAAATAAAGTTGCCATAAACATATACATTTGGGATTTTAGAGAGCATTAGATTTTGCTGTTGTTTTATTTTTTCTTAACAGAAC
Organism: Tarsius wallacei; assembly: GCA_963574415.1. NCBI lineage: Eukaryota > Metazoa > Chordata > Mammalia > Primates > Tarsiidae > Tarsius > Tarsius wallacei. The sequence goes on along the minus strand of CAUYQG010161336.1, from coordinate 14,322 downwards.
AATATGCAGCCTATGAAATTTTATAAACTCTGTTTATTCAAGACTAGATTTCCTCTTGGGCTATAGGGTCTGTGTTAGCTTCCAGAGTACTGATCGTACAATTCTGCTGTAGAGAAACATGGGTAAGATATCAGAATACAAGATGTCAGCTCCTGTCCCCTTTCCAGAACCAGAAACTGACAACTGTACTTTTGTAGAAATACCTTCATAAAAGTGCCCACAACTGGGGAGAGTTTGCAGCACCAAGATGCAGCACAGAAACAATAAAAGATACATTGAAAAGGGTAGGGGAGACTTTTTGTATCTATGATTAATGAAATATTTGCCTGTATTTTGTTTTTTGTTGTTGTTGCATCCTTGCCTAGCTTTAGTATCAAGGTAATACTGGTCTTGACAAAATGAGTTTGGAATTGGTCTCACCTCTTCAACTATTTGGAAGAGTTAGAGATTTGACCTTAGTTCTTCTTTAAATATATGTTAGAATTTGTCAGTGAAGTCATCAGATTCTGTTTTTTTATATAGTAGGATACTTTCTATTACTAATTAAATCTTCTCAATCTATACTGATCTGTTCAGAATTTTTATTTCTTCCTGATTCAGCTCTTGGTAAGTTGCATGTTTCTAGGAATTTATCTATATCTTATAACTTATCCAATTTGTTGGTGTATAGTTGCTCATAATATTCTTTTATGATCCTTTGTATTTCTGTGCTATTCGTTGTTATTCTTCGATTTCAGTTTTGATTGTGTTAATTTGAGTCTCCTTGTTATTCTTTTGTTAATTTAAATAAAGACTTGTCAATATTTTTGTGTTCAAAAAAATAAAATTTTTAAGTTTTTGTCTTGTCTTTGTTTCATTATTTCTAATTTGTTCTCTGTTTTGTTCCTTCTGCTAAGTGTGAGATCACTGTTTTCAATTGTTCCTTGTGGTATAATATTAGGTTTTTTTATTTGTGATCTCACATGATTCTAAACTGGAGTTGAGGGAAAATAAACTAATATTTAAAAATATGGATATATGGATCAGAAAACCAAGATAATTTTTAATATTGTTTTTCCAAAAGCCATCATTTTTTTACAAACATACAGCTTGACAAAGAGTAATCAATTCATGAATACAATGATTGAAGAAGGAAGAAGCCTGAGAATTGTGAAATATAATAATAAAAAGCAGAAATAGCCCAAATTTCACCACTGTGCAACATATCCATGTACTAAAATTGCCCTTGTATCACCAAGTCTTATTTAAAAATGAATCAAACAAAAAGAAATAAAAATAAAGGAAAGAAGGAAGAAGGAAAGCGGCCAGGCAGAGTTGAATTTTGGGAAATTTCTAGTTAAAGTTGTGCCATACATAAGAGTTGCATGTTAGGCAGTATTTTGATGCCAATTGTGTAATATGCACAATGGACTACCTTGTAGATCACACAGTTCGACATCCCTCAGAGAATGAACATTCCCACAAAAAACCTAAATGCTTCTAGTTTGTGGCTCCTCAGTTCTGTCATATGAGGCCTGTGACTTTTGGTTGCTGTTCTTTTCATTTTCTCGCTTACGAGAACACAATCAGTGTTTCCTTAGTTGGCAAATGAGGAGATCTCTGGGGAGTGTGTCTGGAAGCTCCACTATGCACCAGCACTGGGGAAGTTTGACACCCTGAGCACTGTGTTCTCTCTGTGTGTGTCTTTCTCAGAAATACACAGCAGTGTACAAGGCCTTCAGATAACTCCACTGCAGATAGGCAGTGCTGACAGAGCTGTCAGTAGAAATGGTGACTTGGCCTCGGAAGGACGGACTGTAGTGGGTTACTGAGTAAATAGAATCTATCATCCCCATTCACTCCAGACCTTCTCAGGGCATCTGGCACACAAGCTGATTCAGTAGCCAATAAAGAAGTATCCAGATGTCTTACAGGAGATTTTCAGAGACTCCCCGGGCTTCTTGATCTCTACCCCAGAATGTACCAGCTGGACCTGGGTGCAGAACCCTGTGCAGGAGACACAGGTCTCAAATCAGGGGTTCATTCTTTCCCATCTCCCTCTGTGATCCAGGCCTTGGGTAGAACTCACCTGTGACAACAAGCAGGAGGAGGGTGAGGATGGAAGCAGACCACATCTGGAGAAGTACAGAAAGGGAGGCACTTAGGTTCCCTTAAGCTGGGCAGTGAGGGAGATTCACTGTGGAGGGCAGCCCCCGGCTTAATGGGAAGTTGCATACTTTAGTTTGTATAATTACCACACTACCTTGCTGGGAATACATCACAGGATGCATAACCGGAGCCCCAGAGGCAGATATCTGACAGACCTAAACCTCCTTGGAGGGACATGATAAGTTCTCAATAATCTCACAAGCTTGCATCCCTCCTTCACCCACTTTCTGGTTCATGTCACTGCAGGACCAGTTCAAGGGCTCTGTCCTGCCCACTCTTCTCTGTGACTGTAACAGTTGTCAGAATCTACATGGAATCAATTGTGTTGAAGCAAACTAAGAAATCCTGATGAGTAAAGATGGTAATGGCCATGAAGAAAGAATTTTCACACACACATGTCTGATAACAAGAACTGTCACAAAAGACTCCTTTTCACCTCTTGGCATTTTGTCCATGAAGGAATATGCTCTGGTCAGCCAGCTGGGGTGAGGGCAATTTACCCTAGTTGTCCAACAATCCTCATCTTGAGCAATTTGCCAGATCTTCACCCATGAATGTTCGAGATTAAAGTTATAATGGCCATTTTGTCTTCTGGTTTTCTACATCCCTCCAAAAGAAAATGAATAGGAAATATTTATTTAGGTACACGAAATGTGGAGGACTTGAAGGGATCACCACTGCTCCAGCCAACTCCTGGTAGTGTTGTTTTAGGACATTTGTGCCTACCCCTTCACTCCCTGCTTTAGTGACCCTATTCCATAATATACATTTTAAGATGCCCATGTCACAGAATGAATCCCAGGTCCATCTCCTTTATCATGGCACATGCCATGACCTGGATAAGGTGAATATTAGGTAATGGCCATCATCATCATAAAGCAAAAGCAGCAGGAGTTGGGTGTATAGCACCAGCCTCTTAATCTGGAGAGTCCTCTTTCTATTTCAAAGACAGGAAGAACAGCCCCCTTCTCAGGAAAAATGAGGTTCACACAATCTGTTATTCAGTTTAGCAGGAAAATTATCCCTTCAGGGACAACCTGCTGTGTGTTGGGATCAGCTGCTGCCATGTGCAATATTTGTACTCTGAGCCATGGGCCCAATATCCATCCAAACGTGTTCCTCCTTTCTACAGCTCATAGAGTCAAACAGATGCTGTTATGTTAGTCAATCTCACAGCCCATTGACAAATGTCCATGATCTGATGATACCAATTAATGATATTAATCGTGTTATAAAGTGTCACAACTCTTCCACACTGTTCTCCTTGTTGTAGTGGTCTATTGGATTCCCTTCAAGCACAAACCTTGGGCTAACTTCTGTGTGGCTGTTTTGTGTCATGTGTCTTCCAGAAATGTTGTACCTTTGGTGGTGAATAAGAGTCTGCAGTCACATCTCAAAGAACACAGTTCAGGGTCAATCGCAAAAGTCTTTTGCTTTCTTTTGAATTATGACAGATATGAATTGCTTCACATTATTTTTCTAATCCTTTTATTTTATTTTAAAGATAGGGAGTACAAGTTAGGTTTAGGTACATAAGTGGTCTATGTGTAGGTGAAGTTTGCGTCTCTCACTGGTTCTCACTTCCCTTGGTTTAGATTCAAGGCCTCTTAGTGATACTAAGACCCCTTAGTGATACCCCCACCCATCTTCTGGCATTGTCCCTATACTGCTGATCCCTTTCTCGCAGCATTGTGATAAACGTTCAGGACCCAATTATGCATGAGAATATGTGGTATTCAGCTCATTGTTTCTTGGTAAGTCACTGAGTATGATAGACTCTAAATACATCCAAGTTTCTGCAAAGTCTATAATTTTGTCCTTCTTTATGGCTGCAGTCTCTTCCACTACATATATTATTTTACACAGTTTTTTTTTTCCCCAGTGGGCAGCATGGTTAGTTCCATGTTTTGCTATTGTGATTAGTATTGCAAAAAACATGCATGTGCAGGTATCTTTTATGTACAATGATTTGAATTTCTGTGGGCATATTCCAAGAAGGGGGATTGCTGGATCATACGAAATGTCAATTTCTAGTTATTTTAAAAACCACCACACTATTTTCCATGGAAGTTGAACTAGTTTACACTCCTACCACAGTGTAGAAACATTCCATTTACTCTACATCTTCACCAACAGCTGTTGTTTTTTAATTATATTAATGATGGCCATTCTTACTGGAGTTAGGTGGTATTTCAGTGTGGTTTTCATTTATCTGATGATTAGTGCAGCTGAGCATTTTTTGATGTGTCTGTTACCTGTTTGTATATATTCTTTTGGGAAGTATCTATCCATGGCTTTTACCTCCTTTCTAATAGGGCCTTTTTTTTTTTTCTTTCAGCTTGTTTGCGATCCTTGCTGGTCTTGGATTTTTTTTGTTTTTGTTTTTTTTCATTCTGTGGGACATCTTTCTAATTTCTTGATTGTTTCTTTTGATATCAAAAACTTTTCAGTTTGTAATGAGACTTTATTTTTTTCTTTAATGAGGTCCCACTTGTCTATCTTATCTTTTATGGCATATCCTTTTGGGGTTATGATCAATAATTGGTTGGCTATTCCAATATGCAGAAGGGTGTCTACTGCATTTTCTTCTGAGATTCCTATATTTTGGGCTTTACGTTTGGTCTTTGATCCATTTAGGGTTGATTTTTTTATATTGTGATAGGTAGAGGTCCTGTTTCATTCCTCTGCATGCGGTCAGTCAGTTTTTCCAGCACAATTTACTGAATAGGGTCTCCTTTCCCAAGTGCTTATTGTTGATGGTTTTGTCAAAGAGGAGTTGACTGAGAAATTGAGATTTTGTTTCCAGAATTTTCATCCTGTTCCATTGATCTATATGCTTGTTCTTGTACTAATATTAGGCTGTTCTGATTATTGTAGCCTTATGATAAAGTTTAAAGTCTGTATGTGTGATTCCTCCCACTTTGTTTATTTTGCTAAGGATTGTTTTCGCCATTCATGCAATTTCTTATTTCCATATGAATTTTTGTATTGTCATTTTCAGGTCTGAGAAGAATGATGATGGTTATTTGATGGGTATTGTGTTTAATCTGTAGATTGCCTTGGTAGACTGGGTATTTTAAGAATATTGATTCTACCAGTCCATGAGCATGAAATATTTTTCCATTTCTGTGTGTGTTCTTTGTTTTCCTTGGGCATTGTTTTGTAGATTTCATTGTAAAGGTTTTTCACTTCACTGGTTAGGTGGATGACAAGTTATGTCATTTTTTTTTGGTGCTATTGTGAATGGGATTGTGCTTTTTATTTGGTTCCCTGCCTGTTTGCTGACAGTATATAAAAATGTGACTGTCTTTTGCACATTGGTTTTTCTACCCTGAGACTTTGCCAACATTAATTATCAGTGCAAGGAGGTTTTTGACAGATTTCCTTGAGTTTTCATGGTATCAGATTATATCATCAGTAAAGAGGGATACCTTAACTTTCTCTGTTCATGTTTGGATACCACTGATTTCCTTCTCTTGCCTGACTGCTTTTGCTAGAATTTCCAATACTACATTAAACAGGATGGGTGAGAGTGGCCAGCCCTGTCTTGTTTCCATTTTCAGGGGAAATTCCTACAATTTCTGTCCACTGAGAAATATGTTGGCTATGGGTTTACTGTACTTGAGTTTAGTTTATTTTTTGTTTTTAGTTCCAGAGAAAAAAATCATTGGGAGTTTGGTATATAATTTCTAAATTTCATTGATGGCTTTTACCTCCTGCTAGTCTTTGGAGTGCACATGTGGTCTCATGCCATGAGATTCTGTAGTCAGGTTGGCAACCTCATCCTCCACCTTCTCCACCTTTTCATTTTTTGCTATTTTACACAAAACTTTAGTCACATGTCAGTGACTCTAGAGTTGTCTAGCAAATCCCACTGCTGATGTCATTGTTTCAAATGTTCAAAGACTATCTTCAGTTTCCTTGGTTACTAGGAATATAGGACTCTGAATAGGCTGTTTTGTTCATGGTTAAAGTGTATTAAGCAAAAGCATATAAGTTTAAATTAGCAAAAGCACCAGGAGTGCAATCCCTGAGAAACTAGGCACAAGTTTTCAGGTGTTGTCCTCCAATGGAGGCTCATACACATGCTTAGATTTCTTAGCAGTGACGTATGATGACATTTGAGAAGGGTTTATCACCAGAGAAACTCTTCCGAGTCATAGTATCCAATGATGTCTGCTAGGGTCCATCACAGACATATGTAGTGTCTGCAAAACTGACCTACAATGCTCAGACATCAGTCCTCCAGTGAAGAAACAAGTGTTGTTCTAAAATGAATACTCAGGCCTTGGGTCACACACACATATACACTCATACAATAGCATACTAATAATTTTACTAACAATACCACTAAAAATAATAGGTATGAGAGGAGACATTGGAAAGGAATTGCATTGTATGACTCTGATGGTGATGCTTGTTTCACAGATGTGTACATACAACCAAACTTAACTAGTTGACAGTGGTATGATGGAAGGTGTGGGTCAGTGGTCATGCATAGGCAGGGTGTGTGTGAAATGGAAAAGATCTATTTGGTGTAGAAATTCTTAGACACTATAATTTTGGTGTAGACATTCCCAAGAGAGCAGGTGCAGAGACAAGTTGTGACTTGTCTCCTCCCTGGGCTTGCATCCACATGTATCAAAGATAAGATTAAGTGATTTTCCCACCCTGACAGAAATGACTGAATCTCAGAGTGAGCAAGAAGATAAGGGATGTCCCCAGGAGAAGAAACATTTAGCCTGACAGCAAACCTCCTGCTCTTACATCCCTCCGGTCACCATAGCTTGGCAATTCCAACCCTTCTCTTGTGGTGCGAGCTGCAGACTCCTCAGTACATTTCCTTATGCATTTAACTAAGTCTAACAAGAATCTGGCATTTAAAAACAGATTATCCATATATGTCATATTATTAATGTGTCCATGAGGCTTTAGGGTAATTAAATAAATAAAAGAAAAAGGAGACTTTAAAAGAGTAGAAGCATCAACAGAACTATGCATTGTTTTTTGAGAAAAAGAAAACATTTGCAACAACTTTAAGGAGGTATTACTGGCTTGTAATAAACCTCACATAATTAAAGGGCACAGTGTGATAAGTGAGGAGATGTGCACTTACCTGTGCATCCATCATAATCCATTATATAGTGCATTCACTATAGTAAACAAAAGAATGACCTTTATAGGCTTCCTCCTGTTTCTCTGCAATCCCTCCCTTCCAGCCATTCCCTTCCTGATGAGTCCCCAGTGCTGAAAAAAAAGGCTTCAATAGCAATAGAAAAGTCCTGCTTCAATCACTCATCTCTGTTACACTGAAGAAGTTTTCATTTTCTAGTGAAAATATAATGCCTTTTTCATTTGTGTGGCTTCTTTCTCAGCATAATTATGTGTGATTCAATCATTTTGTATGACAAGAATTCATTGACTCTCATGATGTATAGCATGAAATCAATTAATGTACATTATTTTCATATTTGTTAATCTCCTTGATATTTGCATTCTTTCCAGTATGTGTATTACAAATAAAGTTGTTACTCAGCTTGGAAATGTAGACAGTTTATAACATTTTTTAAAATATTCTTAGAGCAATGCCTAACTTGAACAAACTACAAAATAATACTTTTTTCCAGGACATGAGATAACTGATGTTGTAGGACAAACAAAAGTCTTAAAATCTGAAGAGAGACAAAGACTTGTAGGAAAAAACAGAATATGACCCTCTCTAATGCAGAGACCATCCAATATTAAATGAGCTAATAAATGATTAGGCATATTCATTTAATTGCTTAAAGTTGAGTGTGATAAAGAAGTTATAGTGGAAAATTCTTAGAGGACACAGAGTTTGGGGATTCCTGCTGCCAGTGAAGTCTTTTCTTTTGGAGATGTATCCAAAAATTCCCCATCCTATATTCCCCAAGAGAGTTCTGTCTGGGAAAAAGGAACAAAAACCACAGATGAAAAGCATCCAAAACCACATCCCCTGTGACCACTAAATTGCCAAAGATTTAATCTGCAGTAGTAAAATCACAATAACCACTGCATTAGCAGGCACTGAGGGAACACACAGGAACAGGGAGAGTAACAGAGGAAATCACCAAAGCTTTGTTCAGACATACCCTCCCCTCTTTCCCTCAAAAATAATAGCTTTCTCCTGCAGAAATGGGCAGAAAAATACAGGATTGAGGACAATGGTGAAAAGCCATAGTGACTCTGGGAGTGATATGTGGAAAAAAATTAAAAAGAGACACTCCACTCCAGAAATCGAAATGTACACATGGACGACCATAACACTTGGAAGGACACACTCAGACTCTAGGTCATGATCCCTGTTTGGAATACAGCTTAGTCGTTGGACAGAGAATGCCCCTTCTGTGTAACCCCTTCCATCTCAATGACAATTTGCAGTATAAGTGTCACTAGGATATACTTGGAAGAGCTGACATACGTAAGTTCTCTCTGTGATTGCACAAGGTGAAGGTCCAAAGCCAGGTAGAAAAATATAGGTTTTTCTTTTGTAATATCAATTATATTCCATTGGTATACATGCCTGTTCTTGTACCAATACCATGCTGTTTTGATTATTGTAGCTTTATAAAAAAGCTTAAAGTCTGGGACTTTGATACCTCCTGCTTTGTTTCCTTTTTGCTGAGGATTGTTTTGGCGATTTGTGGTCGAGTATGTTTCCATATGAGTTCCTGTATTGTTGTTTCTAGGTCTGAGAAGAATGTTCCTGGTAATTTGATGGGTATTGCATTAAATCTGTAGATTGCCTTGGGTGGAATGGACATCTTAACAATGTTGATTCTACCAATCCATGAGCATGGGATATTTTTCCACTTGTTTGTGTCATCTTTGATTTCTTTGAGCAGTGTTTTGTAGTTTTCATTGCAAAGGTCTTTCACATCTCTGATTAGGAAGATGCCAAGGTATTTCATCTTTTTGTGTGTGGCTATTGTGAATGGAATTGTGCTTTTTATTTGGGTTTCTGTTTGTTTATTATTGGTGTATAGAAATGTAATTATCTTTTGCACATTTATTTTATATCCTGAGACTTTGACAAAGTTCTTTACTAGTGCAAGGTGGTTTTTGACAGATTCTCTTGGATTTTCAAGGTATAGAATTGTGTCGTCTGCAAAGAGGGATAACTTGATTTTCTCTTTTCCTATTTGGATACCCCTGATCACCTTTTCTTCTCTGATTGCACCATCATCTTCGACAAAGCCTCTGCCTCCAACCACTGGGGATAGGAGAAGCTATTCAGTAATTGGTGCTGGGAAAACTAACTGACAACATATAGAAGAATGAAACAGGACTCCTACCTATCCCCATACACAAAAATGAACTCTAAATGGATCAGAGTCCTAAATGTAAAACCTCAAACTATAAGAACCATAAAAAGCAGGGACACTTTTATAGAAATTGGAACTGACAATGAATTCCTGATCAAAACTCCAAGTGTCCATGCCATAAGAGATAAGATAGACAAGTGGGACCTTATCAAACTAACAAGCCTTTTCAAAGTCAAAGAAATCATCAAGTGAGCAGGGAGACAGTTCACACACACTGGGGAAAAATATTTTCCTACTGTATACCTGACAAAGACCTGACATCTAGGATCTACAAGGAACTCAAACATTCTGAAAAGAAAAATAAAAAAAAAAAACAAAAAAAAGCCCCATTACAAAGTGGGCAAAATATATGAATAGACAGTTTTCAAAAGAAGACACACGAGCAGCCAGTAGATACATGAAAAAGTGTTCAGCTTCACTAATCATCAAAGAAATACAAATTAAAACTACACTGAGATACCACCTAACTCCAGTCAGGAATGGCCATCATCAATAACTACAATAATAACAGATGCTGGAGAGGATGTGGTGAGAAGGAAACACTTCTACACTGTTGGTGGGAGTGTAAGCTAATACAGCCTCTGTGGAAAACACTGTGGCAATTCCTAAAAGTTCTAAAAATCAACCTTCCATATGACCCTGCAATCCCCCTATTGGGAATATAACTGGAAGAACTCAAATCACTCTATAAAAAAGATATCTGCACACATATGTTTACTGCAGCATTGTTCACAAATAGCAAGAACGTGGGACCAACCATGCTGCCTATCAAAAGAGGACTGGATTAAAAAAATGTGGTACATATACACAATGGAATTTTATGCAGCAATAAAGGACAAAATTGTGAACTGTGCAGCAACCTGAATGTACTTAGAGTCTATACTACTTAGTGATCTTTTACAGAAACAAAGAACTGAGTATCACATGTTCTCACTCATACATGAACCATGAACAACTATCATAATACCATAAGAAAAGGATTGACAGTAGCAGGAAACTGTAGGGACATGGGGGGGCAGGGAGGTAGGATTGGCAGTAGTAGGAAACAGCCTGGGGAAAGGGGAGGCACACCTCACCAACAAGGTTACATGCAGAATGAATATTTGTATATGTAACCCTGAATTGTACCCCTCAATTTTAAAATAAAAAATTTAAAGTTTAAAAAAAAAGAAAAATATGGAGTTTCACAGAGGAATCTGAGCTGTCTGGGTCTGTAGAGAAAACATGCTTTAGTTGTAGCAGTAACTTGCAACAATTACTTTCAAATGTGGACATAACTAGATTCAAACCCACTTTCACAATAAGAGCCTGGAATAAATGGGGTGTGATCATTGACAGAAGAAATAGAAAATGTAAACATAAGTAATATAAAATTTCAATAAAAGCTTTCATGTGAACATAAATCTCAAATAATTTGAAAGTAATTTGAAATATGTTTGATTACACAATAAGTTTATAAGTAACTGTATGAGAAATTGTCATCATGGGTATAAAAGGAGATATACCATATTTCATTCTCATCAGCAATGAGTGAGTGTTTCTGTTTCTCCACACCCTCTTTACCACTGGTAGTGTGAGTACTGTTCATTACACTAATTTCAGTAGATCAGCAGTAGTACCTCATTGTTGTTTATATGTCCATCTTCCTAATAAAAAATCAACTTGATTATTTTTATATTTATTTATAGAGGTAGTTTCTATTTATGTATTTTCCAATTGTTTTATTTTATTTTATTTTTAGAAATTGTTCAGTTGCAATTTAGCTTGAATATTCATGATCAAAGTAATTTGCCATATATGTGATATGCAAGCATACTCCCCAAATCTATGGCTCAACCTTTCCATGCTTGTATGCAATTTTTTTTGCAAATGAGCAAAATCACTGAAGGATTGAGAACTAATTACAACATTATGGACCATGTCATATTTCACCTTCTGCAATTACAACCCTAGACTCTCTACGCAGTTGGTATTTTTACTTGATACTTAATGAATGACTGTCAGGTTAAAAAAAAATATGAAACACACTAATAAGCATCACTGTCTGAAGAAGACAGAACAAGCATCAGTCGGAGATTCAGGTATGTCAGTGAGGTTGGAATTACAACATCTATAACTGGCTGCACATGATGGCTCATGCCTGTAATCCTGACAGTGTGGAAACCTAAGGCAGAACAATTGCTTGAAGTCTGGAGTTTGAGACCAGCCTGTGCAATGTAGCCAGATTCCAACTCTGTAAATACAAATACAAAAAGAAAAATGAAACCCCTAAAATTATTAGGCTAAGAGATATAGTGAACAAAGTAGACAGCATGGAAGAAGAAATGAGCGATGTAAGTAAAAATGAAAATTCTAACAAAGAACCCAAAATACTAGAAATAAAAAATACTATAACAGAAACAAATAATATCTTCAGTAGGCTTATTTGTAGACTGGATACAGCTGAGAAAAGAATCTGAAATTAAGAATATCTCAATATAAAACTACAAAACTAAAAATTATAATAAAAATATTAAATTACAAGAAAATCCACACAAATAACACAAACCCACAGATAAAACACTATTTCTAAGAACTGTGAGGCAGTTAGAAGTGTAGCCAACACATTATGGGAAATCCAGAAATAGAAGAGAAACAAAAAAAGAGGACATATTTGAAAAATAATAACTGAGAATTTCCAAAAAATTAGCGTGAAATACCAAACTACAGATCTGGAAATTTCAGAGATATCCAAGAAAGAGAAAAATTGGACCTAGGTATCTCTTTTTAAGGAACCAAAAAAATAAAGAAAAGAAAATATTCCAAACAAATCTAGGTGGGAGAAATATTATCTGTAGAGGATTAAAGATAATAGTTGCATTTGACTTCCCTTCAGAAGCCATATAAGAAAAAAGACTACAGAGTGAAAATATTCACTGAAAAAGAAAGAAAAAGTAGAATGTTGTAACCTGCAAAATTACAAAATAAAAATAAAGATTTTCTCATAGAAACACAAATTGAGGAAATTTGTTTTCAGTAGATCATCCTTGCAAGAAATGTTAAAATAAGTGTTTAGAGAGAAGGAGCATTACACAGGTTAGAAATGAATGCACACAAAAAAGAAAAAGCATCACAGATTTTTAATTAAAGGTAAAAAATATTTTTCTCATTTTTAATTTTGAAATATTAGGTTCTTCAGAATATTCGTAGCAAAAAAACTCAGATACATTTGTGTGTGTGTGTGTGTGTAATAATGATTGAAATAATATGGGAGCAGGTAGGATAAAATGTAATATTTTGCATTTTCAAGATACTGGCAATATCTGTAAAGTTGTATGGAGCTACTTGAGAACTATAATTATTTGTAAATGCATTTTCCAAACTCTAGGGTAACCACCCCCAAATTAGGAGAAATATACAACATAAATGTTAAAAAATGAGATAAAATGAAACAATATATAATCCTAAAATAAACACAAAAAAGGCAGAAAAAATAATAAATGACACAAAAAGAATACAATGTCAAAAAAGAATAAAAATAATAAAAGATGAAAGAAGAAAATTTTTGAGATGTCTAGAACTATATATATTGGCCAAAGTTATGAATTATTGGTATATCTAAGCAGAAATAATGATGAAGTACTTCAGAAATTCAATGTAAGGGAATAATTGACAAAAAATTTCCCAAGTTTAACAAGAGATTAATATATCCAGAGCAAGAGACTCTGTGATCTACCAGCAAATACATAGCAAAAATAACTTACCATGCAATATTCAGAATGTCTAAAGTCACAAAAAGTCACACAAAAATTAGAGAGAATAAAGCTCTAGTGTCTTATAAAAGAAACTCCATTAGACTAACAGCAAACATTTCAGCAGAAATATTACAGACCAGAAAAAAAAGGAAGTTTTTAAAGTGTTGGAAAAAACCATGTCAGCTAAGAATTTTGTATCCTGTCTGAATAAGCTTTATAATCTAAAGAAAATAATGTCTTTCACGACAAATTTTGAGAAAATATGTCACGACTAAATCAGCCCCACAAGAAATACTCAAGTCAGTCTTAAACATGGAAATGAAAGATCAATAGCACTCATCAGGAAAACACACATAACTATAAAATTCATATTTCTTTCTTTTTTTTTTTCTTGAGTTGGATTTTCACTCTGTCACCCAAGCTGGAGTGCAGTGGCACACTCACAGCTACCCCAGCATCGACCTGCTGGGCTCCAGGGATCCTTCCACCTCAGTCTTACAAGTTGCTTGAACTACAGGAGAGTGTTACCACAACCGACTAATTTTTTATTTATTGTAGAGACAAGGTCTCACCAAATTTCCCAGGCTGGGCTTGAACCCGTGGGATCAGACAGTCCACTTGCTTCAACCTCCCAAAATGCAGAGTTTACAGGCTGAGCCACCGAGCCTGACATGTGTTTCTTTTAAAATAAGCAGACACATAAGAAAATTAAGGAAATCAATTGGCAACTTGACAAAATTTTATTAAGCCACAAAGACAAAAAGAGAAAAAAGGGGCACACATGGTCCACGCCTCCCCACAAACCTGGGGTCTTGTCACTCCTGCTGTGAAAGGACCCAGGTGACTCTACCGCAGCCTCTGTTCCTTGTGACTTGCAGGTCCTGGAGACCCTAGGGAGGACCCAGGACACCTAAAAACTGAGACATGGACTCAGTGACATTTGAGGATATGATTGTGAAGTTCACCCAGGAGGAATGAGCTTTACTGGATCCTTCCCAGAAGAAACTGCAGAGATGAGATGCAGGAAATCTTCAAAAACCTGACTGTAGAAAAAAAAAGATGGGAAGACCAGAACATTGAAGAACATTATAAGT
>CAUYQG010161331.1:0-20634 GCA_963574415.1 Tarsius wallacei | reverse complement strand
CCGGCTAATTTTTTTGATTTATTGTAGAGATGAGGTTTCGCCTGCCCAGGCGGGTCTCGAACCCGCGGGCTCAGGCAATCCACTCACCTCAGCCTCCCAAGGCGCGGGATTACAGGCTGAGCCACCGAGCCCGGCTTATATGTTTTTTTGTTACAAGTTTTATTCTTACTCATTAGACAAAATTGTCTTCCTACAGTCTGGTTGCAATATTTTGTGTCAAATAATTCCTTAAAAATTCAGTTATATCTGGGTTCTTGTGCTGCATTCTCTGTCACACCTGTCTCCTAATTACATCTACCCTCGTTCTTTTTTGTTTGTTAAGGAAATGGGGTCTCGCTATTTTTCTAAGGTTGGCCTCGACCTCCTGGGCTCAAGTGATCCTCCTGCCTCAGCCTCCCAAGTAGCTGGCACTACAGGCACACGCCATCATGCCCAGCTTTACTTCCTAGTTTGTATTTAAGTACTTAAGTTCAGTTCCCTGAACAGAAGAACTTTATTAACCCTCTGTTCTCCATCCATAACTCCCAGGAATCTTTGCTGTTTAGCTTCCCATAAAAATCACTTCTGAGTCTATTCATCTTGCTACAAACTTACACCTAAACACCTAAAGTTTCATTGTTTTCACTCACGATCAGTATAGAAAGTTTTCTATACAGAGCTATTACATTCTATCCATCCCCTCCAATCAGTCTCAATAAGCTAATCTCTTTTACTCAAACCTTCTGAGTTGTGTTTGTGTTGATTGACAGTCCTAGTGCCCACCTCACCACTCTGGTTTTCTGCATTCAAACTTAGATTAGTTAAGAACATCAACTCAGCTCTTTCCTTCCCCTTTAGTTACCCAATCCTTTTCAGTTTTAGAGAGGTTGAACAACTCCCTTTAAAATATTGCATTTATTATGTCACCTTCCAGCCATAGTGAATGTTCCTTTTCTTTTTTGGGAAGTTGTGGTAAGGGGATGTCCATGACACTCACATACTGCATAAAGTACAGTAAAACCAGACAAAAGGAGCACTGAATATTGAAGTCCCGTTTCTAGATCTCAAACTCTCTCTAACTGGGTTTGAGCCACTTCACCTCTCTGGGTCTCAGCTTTTTCTATAAAACGAAGGAACTGGATACCAGATAATCGCTAAGATTCCTTTTAGGTTCAGAATGCTATGACTCTATTTATGTCTCGAGAAATAAGCCACATTCTATACAATGTACTTTAAACTCTGTAGGAAGTCAACTTTGTTCAATATTCTTCCAGTTTTTGTTTTGCACCTTTTCACATTTAAATATACATACTTAAGATTCTAATAAAAATTTTTTTCATTCTTTTTGTATTTTTTCCTCTCCCCTGCCTCAATCACTCTATAGTTGTTTATATTGAATCTAGACTATGTATTTATCACCAAAATGAAAACAGAATCCATCTGTTCCTGTCATCCTCATAATAATATTATTTTTGTAGGCTACAACTTACATATGTTCTTTCCTGTTTTATATATATTACTAGCCTTAAATCTAAAGTATAATTTTTTAAACTAATATTTTAAATAATAATATAGTTGATCATGGAGTTATTTGAAAAACAAGATATTTGGCATATTCTCAATATCCAGAGACAGCAACTGTTATTTTTGAAACAAATTTGGGATCATAGTTGATATATTATTTTTTACTGATGCTTACACACACAAAACAGACTGCCTCTACTATACTAATTCCGCTTCTCTTTGTTTGTATAGCTTCACTTTTTCTAATCCCCAATAACCCCTACAATCAAGGATTATGCACAGAAATTTTTGCTTATTAATGTTTCATTAGCATTTTCCCATGTGGTATATTTTCAGTTTCTATTGTTATGCATATTGCAGAGGGTTGCATGAATATTCTTGCCTTATTTCAAGCTTTATCCATAATGTATTGGAATTCTAATCACATTTTGCCTAGCATTTTTGTATATTTCACACAGTTAGAAGACAACCCATATGCTGGTTCTATTTTTAAATGCTTTATGCCTCATTGTATTGACGACTGTCTCCTGAGACAAAAGCACTAGTTCAAGCTCTTTTTTAGTCATTTTGTTATTGGCTTCAAGGTACTGGAAAGTCTAGTCTGTCATCTTCTTCTCATGACATAATTTTAGGCCTAAGTTATTATCCTGTCACTGGCTACCACTAGTCATTGCTATGAAATTATGAAAAAATTTTAGTGTGAATTTAGAAATGTTAAGCACCTTCAATTACTGCGATTCTTTTGTCAGCTTCCTTAAATGAGACAGTAAAAAGCACTAGTCATGGATTTTATTATTTCCCTTTTCTCCAAAATCAAACCGAATATATTTGCCAAAGGCTTATTTTAACAGTAGGGGAATTATTTGCAAATGCAGTGGTAAGCCAATCTGTTCCCGGAACTCTCTTTTTCCTTGTGAACTTTATTATGCTTTCTAACTCTCAGATGTTTGCCTCTACCACTTAAAATCCAGTCTCCCATTAGGAAAATAAGCAGTACAATCCCAGAGCATTAAAGTCTCCCCATTTCATCCTATTTTATGATTACTTGCATAATCATTAGAGGTTTCTTCTTTCAGAACTGGGCTGTATGGACATTAATCATTCTGTAGGAGTCTTGGTGTCACAGTAATTGCTGGCTTTTTTCTTCTCTAAGGGAAAACAACAAAATGAGGTAAACTCTTCTACAGTTTTCATCCTTTCTTTTCTTTTTATTGATATTCGTTTGTTTATTTGTCCGAAGGACATTTTCTCCTTTATCTGACTTACATATTTTAGTATGTCTCTGAACAAAACTTTTAATGGACTAAGTGCCATTTTTCACCTTTCATAAATTGGCTTGCTCATTTCTTCATTAATTTCAGTGATTTCTTCTCCCTGATGGAAACTCACTCCTGTGGGGGTCCCATTGGTGTCACATACAGATTTCCCTTGCCAGTCTGCCTTCCCCCTCCTTGCCATCTCTATCTCATGATCTGACATCTCTCACCAATTTCACATACTCTAAGTTAGGCGTTTTCCTCAACGGCTCTTCTGATTCCAAGCACAAAGGACAGCTGCTCTCTTATCACACATCCTTGCTTACTTGGAAGCAAATATTGTCTTTCACAAGGCACTGTTCACAAAATTCTTTACTTTTTATGATATGCATACTTCTGTAGTTTTACTTTTTCTTCTTTAATGTTTGACCATTGCCAAGTCTGAGAAAATGAAAGCTAAATGAGAAAAAAAATCAAAGATCATTAAATAAAATTCCACACTTAGGACGAAGGATACCCAGCAATATCAGAATGACAATTGGGGCCTTTCAGCAGAAACTTCAGGGACTCCCTCATCCTGTATTAAATAAAACGTAAGCCCACAAAAAGAGATTCACAGGGCGACATTTATGCTTAGCAAGAAAAACTCTGTGTGTGTGTGATTCATGAAGGCTCAAACTATAGGATTAGTTGTTTGACAAGGTGAACAGCTGATCTTCATAGAAATTAAATGTTTTATGGAGGTGAGTTATGACTGTAACTTTGATCTAAAATGTTATGGAGTCTTACTGGTCTCTGATAACCATCTCCACCCCAAATATTAACATTGAACTCACAGAGCTTTCTTTAGCCCCCAGGCCCCTTGAGCTTCCTGCAAAGACTGTCATAAGAATTCTAGATGGAAGGATCAACTCTTGGAGCTTGAAGGCAGTCTTAGAAGAAAATTAAAAAGATTATAGGTAGCTAAATTTTTTTTAAAGTCTATGAATTTTGTGTGTGTGTCTTTCAGTGAAATTAGGAATAGTGGAGGTATTCTCTTGATTTCAGAGCACAAAGTTATAAAGAGTAACCGTATTCTTCCAGAAAATCTTGCTCCAGCACCATAAATAGAATATTGGGCTTGTACAAACTGTGATCTGACCAGAGTAACATTTTACAAGTTTTTAAATTGTAAAATATTTTTTCTCTTATTCTTACAGAAACCATGACATTCTGTGCTCCAAATAAGTTGATTTGTTGCCTCCCCAACTCATCAGCCTTCTGTTTTATTTAGTGATTCTCTGAACAATTTTTGACAGTAATGTGCAAGAATGTTTTATAAGCAGCATTTTTTTCTGACTTCATTTTCTTCTTTCATTGTCTTTTTCTATCTTCCTTCCCCTTCCTTGCTATATTAATTAGTTATTGCTATTATCAAATTACCCTGAAACTTAGCTGTTTAAAACAACAAACATTAATTATCTCACAGTTTCTGTGGGTTAAGAATTCAGAAACAAGCTGGGCTCAGTGGCTCAGCCTGTAATCCCGCGCCTTGGGAGGCTGAGGTGAGTGGAGTGCCTGAGCCCGCGGGTTTGAGACCCACCTGGGCATCTTGGTGAGACCTCATCTCTACAATAAATCAAAAAATCAGCCGGGTGTGGTAGTGCACGCCTGTAGTTCCAGCTACTTAGAAGGCTGAGGTGGAAGGATTGCCAGAGCCCAGTGGGTCGAGGCTGCGGTGGCCGGGAGCGGCCACTGCACTCCAGTCTGGGTGACAGAGTGAGACTCCAACTCAAAAAAAAAAGAATTCAGAAACAGCTCAGAGTGTTGAATCTGGCTCTAAATTAAGGTTGTCTTCCATGGCTTTGTTCATCTAAAGGCTGGACTGGGGCTGAAGGATCTACTTCCAAGATGACTCACTCAAAGGGCTATGAGTAGTTGGCCTTAGTTCCTCTCCATAGGGTTGCTTGAGTGTTCTCACAATATGGCCACATGCCCAAGAGAGAGAGGGCAAGGACAAAATCATATTTCCTTTTATCACCTAGTTTAGAAAGTGACAAGCCATCTCTTCCACCATATACTATTCATTAGAAGCAGGCAGTTAGGATGGATTTGGAGTCAATCATAGTCAGTGATCTGTCACAGAAACAAAGAACAGAATGCCGTATGTTCTCACTCATAAGTGGACCTTGAACAATTATAATACTATCAGCAAGCGTTTGTCAGTAATGGGAAACTGTCAGGGGTGGGGAGTGGGATTGGCAGTTGAGGGAAACTGCTAGGGGAGGGAGGGGCATACCTCATCAACAAGGGTACTTGCATAACCAATGTTTGTATACCTAACCCTGAAGTGTACCCCACATCTTTATAATAAAAAAATAATAATTAAAAAAAAGAAGAAGAAGGCAATTAAATCCAGCCCACATTCGAGAGAAGAGGAATCCAGCTCCATCTCTTGGAAGAAGAATTATTAAAGAAATTGTGGACTTTTTTTTTTTTTTTTAAGTAAGAGTCTCACTATGTCGCCCAGGCTGGAGTGTAGTGGTACACTCATGGCCACTGCAGCCTTGACCTGCTGGGCCTCAGGCGATCTTTCTACCTCAGCCTTCCAAGTAGCTGGAACCACAGGTGCATACCACCACACACAGCTAATTTTTTTATTTGTTGTAGAGAGGAGGTCTTGCCATATTGCCCAGACTGGCCCTGGGTTTAGATAATCCTCTTGCCTCTATCTCCCAAAGTGCCGGGATTACAGGTGTGAGCCACTGCACCCGGCAGTGTGGACATATTTTTTAATCACCACACCAACTTCCTTCTCCTTTCCTTGTGGAAATTCTTGTTTGATGAAAGAAAACCAAAAGGCCACACCAATATTGCTTTCTACTAGAAGTCAAAATAATACCACTAGAGGAAACAGTAGTAGAGGACTAGAAACCAGAGGACCAAATTTACCCTCAGCTCTGTGCTTAAGAAACTTTGTATCTTTGGTGAGCCACTTAACATTACTTACCTCAATTTTACTCATTGTTAAGATCTAGACATTCTTAAGAGTCCTTTTAAATAGAAAATTCTATTTTATTTCCTATATTTATTTTGCAGGAAAGTAATATTTAACATTTGTTCTTTCAAAGTCCTAAAGATGAAATTCCTAGCTCTTTGGGTCTCAATTGCTATGTAATCTACACAGCCATGTATTTGTGCTCCAGCCTTATTTGCCTTTACCTTCTATGTGATACATGGGTTTAAAATTAACATCCAGGATGGGCATGGTAGCTCAAGCCTGTAATTGCAGCACTTTGGGAGGCCAAGGCAAGAGGATTGCCTGAGCTCAGGGGTTCGAGACCAGCCTGGGCAACTTAGTGAGACCTTGTCTCCACACACACACAAAAAAGGTGGACATGGTAGCGCTGGCCTATAGTTCCAGCTACTTGGGAGGCTGAGGTGGAAGGATCACCTGAGCCCAGAAGGTCGAGGCTGCAGTGGCTGTGAGCATGCCACTGAACTCCAGCCTGGGCGATTCCAGCCTCCAACTCAATAAATAAATAGATAAAATTAGCATCCCACCCATATCGGGGCCGGACAGGAAAAAGATGGCACATCTAAAGTGGATACTTGAGGAAAGTTTAATAAAGACACTGCACAATGGTATGGGCAGTGCACTATTAACAACAAGAGATGGTGCACTATCTTCAGGCTGTAATACCAAGGAACTGTTACCCCTCAGAGGCCAGAATGGGAAAAAAGGAGAGCTATTACCAAAGTTCAGAAACAGACAGGGCACTAATTACAAGGGCTGTAAAATTTAGTCTAGGGATGGCACCTGTTTGTTGGGATCCCACAAGAAAAGAACTGAGGGATTAAATATCTCAACCTCGTTTCTCTCCTTCCCTTTCATCTCTGGCATCCCTTTCACTGGCCAAGCCCAACCTTAGTGGCTAGTAAATGGAAAATAGGCAGCACACCCCTGCCCCATGAGGTTAAAATTATACTTTGAACAGGAACATAGAATAATTAAAATCTGATAGATAAAATCAAAACACTTAGAGAGGACCCAACAGCTCATGTGCCCCACCTTAGGGGGACAAGACTGATGAGTTGTGATTATATATAAGAAAAATTATATGTAGTTAATTATATTGTACTCTGGAGGATGAACGTGTAGATGGAAGTAGAGGACTCTATAAAATGGATATTGAGAAAGACAGAATATGACAACTCCTATAGCAGTGCCCAGAGGGATGGTGTCTGACACACGAACACAAACATCTCCTATGGGGCAGATCATGGCCATAGAGTGCAGATGAATGCACTGTGCTATCATGGCTTGGTGACACTGCACTAAGATCATCTAGCTCACCTCCTGTTGCTATGATCCATTCTCTCTAAGTAAGCCTTTGATGGGAATCTGGCTCTCACTTAGGTTTGTCTATCATGAGAGAACGTGCTGGTCAGAGAATACAAATACCCAAATCTTCCATATTTGTTTCTCTTACTATAAGTCAACAAATTGAGGCTGGGCATGGTGGCTTACCTCTCTAATTCCAGCACTTCGGGAGGCTGAGGTGGGAGGATTGCTTGAACCCAGGAGTTTGAGATCATCCTATGTAACATAGCGAGACCTCGTCTCTACAATAAAATAAAAAAATAAGCCAGGCATGGTGGCACACACCCAGCTACTTGGTAGGTTGAGGTGGAAGGCTCACCTAAGCCCAGGAGGTCAAGGCTGCAGTGAGTCGTGATCATGCCACTGCACTCCAGCCTGGGCAACAGAGTGAGACTCTGACTAAAAAAAAAAAAAAACACAACAAATTGGTCTTCTGGTGGTTGTGTCACTGTGAGCTCGACCAAGGTGAGTCCATTCCCAAGAGATGAACGTGGATTTGGGAACAAATTAGATTTCTATGTCTACAAAGTCCCAGGACCAGCCTCTGGATTGAGGGAACAACCAGCCTGGAAAAAAAGTCAGCCTGTGAGGAACTGCCATGTGTTTCCCTGCACTTACCATGCCTTGGCCCTGTCACCATTTATTATCATCCCTTGTTTAGTTGTCTGTCTCTAGGGGTAGGCTTTAAGCTCAGTGAGAACAAGGACCATATTAATAACTATTTGTTGAAATGGATGAATCAGTGAACAAATGAACTTGTCAAGGTGTGTATGTGAATCATCCCAAAAGTTACCCAATCTCATTCTGCAAATTTTCTTTAAATGCCAGCACTTTAAATCAACTTCCTGCTGGACAGCTTACCTGAGCTCTTATTTTCCCTCTGTATTCATTTCCTCCTGGAGCATCCTTCTGTCTTATCTTTCAACTCCTCCTTTGAAGCTGAATCTTAATCCCTTTTCATCTCTGACAATAATTTTTTGCTTGTGCCTTAGCATTTTTCATTCAGCTTCACCATAATGCTCTTATCTAAACCTGCTTTGATCATATTTTCTTTTTTTTATTCCTTTTTTTTTTCTTTTTGGGAAGTGGATGTTCAGAATTTCTGGGCTTTGTTTTCTCTTTTTGCTCCTGTTTTTCTATTTCTATTCCTTTTCCCCTTGCTATCATTGCCTCGAATTGTCTTTCGCGGACCCTTCCCCCTTCTTTTCTTCTATTTCCTTCTCTTTCTGTATCAAGTGAGGACTGATTTTCCCCTTCTGTCTGAGAGCCTGTACATTCCTGGTTATGGCTGCTGCCAATTGCTTCTTTGCCTCACTGCTCTTTCCTGGCTCTGAGAAATTAGATTTGATATGCCATCTAAAAAGATTTTATAGTGCAAATTTTAGAAGATAAATAAAAGTGGAGAACGTCATAGAAAGCACTCCTATTAGCTTTGGGCATGATGAACTTTTGCCAGTTTCTAGGTGTGACCTGCTCAAATGACTCAGCTCCCATTGTCTATGCCTTCAGTTTGCAAGTATGATGCAGAGCATAATCGAATGTCCTAGAATGTCCAGGCAGAGTCAACTGCCAACGGCTCTGCTCCCACCACACACTTAGAACAAACCTCTATGCAGTTCGCCTCATGTTGCTCTGATGTCATGTGCTTTCTTCTCTCTCTCTCCTCTTCTAGACTGAGAGCTCTTTAGAGGTGGGAGTTTTATCTTCATCTTTGCATCCCTAGCTACTTAATGGCCCTTAACAAAAATGCTTTTGAGTGAATAAATGAATGCAAAAATATACTGCAATGACTTAGCTCTATTTTAAGTTAAAAATTCAGACTGGGTGTGGTGGCTTATGCCTGTAATCCCCAGCACTTTGGGAGGCCGAGGTAGGAGGATTGCTTGGGCCCAGAAATTCAAGACCAGTCTGGGCAACACAGCAAGACCTCATTTCTACAAAAAAGAAAAAAAAAATAGCTGGTGATGGTGGCGTTTGCCTGTAATCCCAGCTATTCAGGAGACTGAGGCAGAAGGATTGCCTAAACTGGGGAGGTGGAGGCTGCGGTGAGCTGTGATGATGCCATTGAACACCAGCCTGAGTGACAGAGTGTGATGCTGACTCAACAACAACAACAACAAAATCAGCTATTCTGGTCACTTCCTTGCAATAGACTGCTCTCCCTTAGCTAATTTCCAACTTGTTTCCTCTGAAGCAATGCAGCTTCTTACTCAGTTGACTTAGGCTATGTATTTTGAGATCAGCATTTATAGAATACCTACATTCTATAGAGCAACCGTTCATCTCTAAATAATATAATCAACAACATTTATGTAGCACTTGTTATGTGCCAGGCACTGTACAAAGTTTTTTTTTACAAATGTTATCTTTGTGATCCTCAATCACAAAAGCCCTAGAACTGGAAACTGTTGTTACCCTCATTTTCCAGATGAGAAAGCCAAGGTCCAGGGAGAATGAGGAACTTGACAAGGTCCTATCACTAATGAGTAAAGGAGTAGGTAATGAAACCTAGATCTATTTGGACCCAGAACCGGAGCGTCTAGCCACTATGCTTACAACCCTGGAAGTGGTCTTCATCTTTGGTTGGCTTGGTGCTATTTGTGTCCAGCCAACATCCCTAAAGCTTTCTCTCTAGATACTTTTTCCAAAATAAATAAGAAATTGCTCTACTCCTACAGCTCAAGTCTTGCTCTTTTTGCTCTTTCACCCTTGGCAACTGAATCACTGCAAAAAATGTCTCTTGAAGTCTTCCCCAGTGACTTTATAATCTGGGTTCCCACACAATATCCTCATACAAGCCCTTGTTGACTACTTTTCATCTTATCCCGATGACAGTCCTTTGGATAGCTTCATAAACTATTCTTTTCTTCAGAGACTGAATAAGACTTTTTCTTCTCCTGAGGAAGCACAGGTCCACATCATCAACAGGACACATCTTGTCTCTGTTCTGTTTTCTTTTGTGTTCCTCAATTCTTCTTCTACCCTCTTCTTGTATCATCACTTTGGTCAACCTGGTCTTTGAATCTTCCTATTCTGGGTTTGCTTACTATTTCATGTCTCTAATCATTAGCATAGACATACATTTTAGACACATACGCTACAGATGTGCTCAGTATCACTTTGGGGCGTCACTCATCACACAATTCTCAATCCATATGTTCTACTGGAATTGGCCTTATTCCCTGTTCCAGAGATGGGCACATGAACCCAGCTTGGCAAATCATAATTTGGAATTACTCCAACTATAAGTGACTGGATCAGGATATACACATAACTGATTATGAACCAATCAAATCATTTAAGGGGCTTGTGCTATCAAGCAAGTCACTCCTGAAATTATAGGTACCAAGGGTGATAGAAGCCTGAAGTGCTGGTGGCCCTTGCTGCCACACGTGGAAAGAGCCTGTTTGATGGTAAAGGCTTCACAGAGAATGCAGAAACAAGAAATGGAGAAATACCCACTCCTCACCCTGTACATTAAAGCCTGAATCAAACCATGCTTAAAGTCACATCAATCTCTGAACATGAATAGCCATCAACAGGAAAGCACTCTACAGAGTTAATTTCTGTTAGGAAGAGAAAGAGAACACCCACCTTCTTTAAATGTAAATACTTTTTTTTTTTTTTTAGTCAGAGTCTTACTCCATCGCCCAGGCTGGAGTGCAGTGACACGCTCGCAGCCACCCCAGCGTTGACCTGCTGGGCTCAGGCGATCCTTTCGCCTCAGTCTTCCAAACAGACAGAATTACAGACACGTGCTACCACGCCCAGCCAATTTTTTGATTTACTGTAGAGATGAGGTCTTGCCAAGTTGCCCAGGCTGGTCTCAAACCCGTGGGCTCAGGCAATTCTCTCACCCCGGCCTCCCAAACTGCTGGGATTACAGGTTTGAGCCACCATTCCCGGTCTAAGTGTAAATACTTTAGTAAATGTTTGATTGGGTGTTGAAGGAGGAGGCAGATAATAAGAGCAAGAGATTTCAAACCATGCCCTGAGCTGGCCTGAGGGGTTCCATAAAAGTTCCTCAGGGGCCACCATGGAAACCAGAAAGCTTGGCTAAGAATAGCTCTGTATTTATTTGTTTTCTATACTGGGTTTCAAAATAAGGTTTTTGAAGAAGGTTCTCTCTGTTGCTAACAAAAGCAAACACAAAAATTCTTTGGAAATCATTGACACAATACTTATGTTAGTTCTCCTAGAAACTCAACTTCTTCCACTCTCTAAGTCCTGCTTTGCATACTACTTAGGCTATATTTATATCCCCGACAGTGCAATCACTTAATTGCATTTCATACTTTATTTTTTCTTCTCTTGTAATCACTTAGGGGGTGATAAATCTGGCATTTTCTCCACTTACTCTCTCCTCTCTCATGTATGTCAGCCAATTCAGATGTTCAATAAAATTCAAATTCAGCAAATATTTATGGAGTGCAAGGTAGTACTCTCTGCTGTATTTTGTAACATTTTGAAATTCTATTAACTCTTTGAAAGGTAGGTAGCTGTTTATATGTATGTTTGATGAATAGGGCGAAGTGATTACCTCAAAGGTCACAAGGCAAACTGTTGACAAAGCTAGAAATACAAAATCTACCACAGTCATGTCTAATATAAATGGCCCAAAGTTTAGAAACGGATAGTCTTGAATTTGAATCCTGGTTTGTAACTTACTAATTTTTGGAAATTAAGCAAATTATTCAACCTCCCTGAGTCTCAGTTTTGTTTCCATAAAATGTAATATTCTCTACCTTGTAATGACATGTGTGGGTTACATTAAATAATGTGTTAAACATATTAGCACAAAGTTAGCTCAGGAACTGTTAGTTTCCTTCCATGTCACAGGAAATACCCCAGTTCCTCTATCCATAATGATTTGCACATATGAGGTCTCTGCTACATGCTAACTCCCTTTAAATATTGTTTTCCCTTTAGATGCTTATATGTGTGGAACAGATTATGCTGCAAGTCATAATATTTAGTCATTTTATTATTGATAAGACTCTTTCTGGCCAAGATAGAGCAAAGACCAGCTACTGTGGATTATCAACACTAGGATTTATAGTAGAAAAAAGTCAACACCAAATTATTTTGTCATTTTGTCCAACAAGGATAAACAGGGGAGGATCTGTAGACTCTTTTCAGCAACTTCTTTCTAGCCCTTTGAATCAAGTTATTATTTATTGAGTCAACAATTATATGTTTAGGCCTAATGTACACCAAGCACTGTTCTAGGTGTGAACAAGACCTAGCTATACAGTGTGAACAAGCATACAACTAGCTACTTGACCTAGGTGTGAACTGTTCTAGGTGTCAACAAGACCTAGCTATACAGTGTGACCTAGACAGTTCAAGGTTGTGAAAAAAATGAGTTGAATATGAACAATCCCTCCATTCTATCCTCCTACCCTTTATTTTTGGTGCAGTAGTTTAGAGCAGGGAGCATCAAATTGTGTTTTTGTACAGCTGAGTTAAGGATAATTTTATATTTTTACTTTTAGAGACAGGGTCTCGCTCTGTTGCCCAGGTTGGAGTGCAGTGTTGCAGTCATAGCTCATTGCAGCCTTCACCTCCTGGGCTCAACTGATCCTCCCACCTTAGCCTCACAAAGTGCTAGGATTACAAGAATAAGCCACCATGCCAGTCCTAATTTTACATTTCTAAAGAGGTCATGTAGCCTGCAAAGTCTAAAATATTTGCCTTCTTTATAGAAATATTTGCTGACTTCTGGTTTACAGTGACCAATGTCATTCAACAAGACCAGAGTGAACAGTTTAATCATATGACTGTTAGAGTCTTTTTTATTAATAATGTTATTTATGTAGAGCATTATTAAGTATTATCTATGATTATTAAACAATATTAAAGGATAGAAAGTGACAGATAGTGGGAGGATAGACTTTTTATACCAATTTTGCAGGGAAATAGTTCTCTTTTGTAAGTCACTTGACTATAACTATGTTTTTCTAGACTATAATCTCACGTACAATGTGAACTTTCTCTGTCTAGCTTTCCTGGGATTTTTCTTTCTTCCTTTTTTTCCCCCTGTACCTAAAATAGAGGATTAGAAGATGACCCAGGGAAGTTCTGACAATGGGGATGGAAGAGGAGAAAATTACTTTGCCATTATTCCTGATCCCTGGAATTTAATACTTAAAAATCTCTTAGTATTTCCATCTAAATATGCTCTGCATTTCTTCCTTGTGCCATATTCATTAAAATAAAACAGCCCCCCTTTACTTGTCTAAGTGTTTCTTAGCACTTTCTCTTATTCACACATCCATATGTTTCCTGTTCTTCCTGTTGGTCTGGACTTTTTCTGTTTGGTCAGTAAGGGTCACTGGCAAGTGAGAACTGACTCAGTGGCTTGCTTTGTTGACATTTATCCCAAGGGTAATTCTGAGGCTTGGAGTTGTACCCTCTTTCTCCTGTGAATGTACCTCAGATAACAAGACTCAGCGCCCACCCTGAGCTTGTAATAGGCTGTCCTAGTATCACCCTAGTATAGAAAAGTCTGTGCCAAACTAAGCTCGCATTGCACAGTTTGAAGAGTCTTCTTGCTCCAGCCACAAGTATCCTGGCTTGGTTATCAACAGACTAATTCCAGCTCTTCTTCCTCTGATTTGTTGCTGGATTTGGGCCAGCTACTTAGCTTCTGAATGCCTAAATGTTCACGTCTGTAACATTAAGATAATGCCAACTTTCATTTCAGCTTCTGGGAATAGAATTACGCTGTATGCGAACATTGATGTTCCCATGGTAACAGTCATGTAAGGTATCTAGCATGCCACCAGAGGCAATAAATTATTTATAAGCATTTGTGAAAATTCCTAACTGTCACAGTAATAAAAGATTCTTACAGGAAATCCTGGGGATATACTTTCACATTAATTCGCATTCATTATTTCAGGGAGAGATCATCATTCTGCCCCAAACCACCTAATTCTAAATTTGCAAAATAAAATCAATTAGCACACCCTGGAGCTGCTGAGTTCAAAAGCAATACAGAGTGCTCCTGTAGTCTGTGAAAGGGGCGGGAAGAGACTGGTTTCTTGGGGCTATTTACTAAAAAACCAGAGAGGAGTCAATGGGTGTGGCTTGTCTAGGTAGAGATGGCTCCAACTTGGAACCTCCTGAAGAAAGCAGGAATGTTAGGCAGCTCTACCAAAACAAATGTAGCATAATGTTATTGTTATTATTGTTTTGGGAAATTTTAAATATACAAAAGTATAATAATAATCACCATAGTGTCATAATTCAGAGATAACCAATATTAACATTTTTGTGTATTGACTTCCCTTCTTTCTTCCTTTTTTTTTTTTAGTTGGAATCTCACTCTGTCACCCAGACTGGAGTGCAGTGGCACGCTCCTGGCCACAGCAGCCTTCCAAGTAGCCAGAACTACAGGCGCATGTTACCACACCCGGCTAATTTTTGATTTATTGTAGAGATGACATCCTGCCAAGTTGTCCGGGTGGGTCTCGAACCCGTGGGCTCAGACAATCCAGTCACCTCGGCCTCCCAAAGCCACCGAGCCAGGCCTCTTCTTTCTTTCCTTTCTTCCTCCCTCCCTCCCTCCCTCCCTTCTTCTTCTTCTTCTTCTTCTTCTTCTTCTTCTCTCTCTCTCTCTCTCTCTCTCTCTCTCTCTCTCTCTCTCTCTCGGAGTCTTAGGCTGTTTTCCAGGTTGGAGTGAAGTGGCATGCTCATGGCCACCACAGCCTCGTCCTGCTGGGTTCAGGCAATCCTTCCATCTCTGCCTTCCAAGTAACTGGAACTATAGGCGCGTGCCACACCATGCCTGCCTAATTTTTTTGATTTATTGAAGAGACAAAGTCTTGCCAAGTTGCCCAGGCTGATCTCAAACCCCTGGACCCAGGCAATCCTCTCACCTTGGCCTCCCATAGTGTTGGGATTACAGTCTTGAGCCACCACCTCTGGCCACCTTATCTTTCTTCTATACTTACATTTTCCCAAATATTGTTTTATAGCCTGCTTTTTGATTTGTGAACACTTTCCCAAATGGTTTAATATTTTTCCAGAACATAATTGACTGAATATGGTATCATGAGGATGTAACCATTTATTTAAGTAATTGGTAATTATTAAACATTTAGGTTGTGTCCTGAATTGTCTTTTAATTAAAATCAATTCAGGTATTAATGTGAGGCCTCATATTAAGCTAGCTGGCATATTTTAGACTCACAAATATTTTGACCCATTAATAATACTTTGATTACTAACAATTCTCCCTTTCTTTCTTCCTAGTGCTTTTGTTATCAGCCAGATATACCCAAAGTCCTCTTTGAAAACAAATTCCCATAAAAGTTTCAAAAGGAAAGAACTCTTGTCTGAATTTTGTTTTTTCATGTTTGTTGGTCCTTGTATATAGATCTTCCTTCCTTCCTTCCTTCTTTCCTTCCTTCTTTCCTTCCTTCCCTCCCTCCCTCCCTGGAATACAGTGGCACACTCACAACCACTGCAACGTTGACCTGCTGGCCTCAGGTGATTCTTCTGCCTCAGCCTTCCAAGTAGCTGGAACTATAGGCATGCGCCACCACACTCAGCTAATTTTTGATTTATTGTAGAGACAAAAGTCTCGCCAGGTTGCCCAGGTTGGTCTCCAACCTGTGGGCTCAGGCAATCCTCTCACCTTGGCCTCCCAAAGTGCTGGGATTATAGACATGAGCCACCACGCTGGGCCTTCTTTCTTTCTTTTTCCTTTCTTTCTTTCTTTCTTTCTTTCTTTCTTTTTCTTTCTCTCTCTCTCTCTCTCTCTCTCTCTCTCTTTCTTTCGAGAAAGCAGGATTTATTGAGAGGACAGAGAAACTCCCACAGTGGGGGGGATGGGAAGGGGTTGCCCCGTTTTCTTTCTTAATCTTATTGAAAACATTTTTTCTTTCTGACTTATTCCTTCCTTTAACAATAACATTAATTTCTTCATTTTAATTCCACATTCATATTTATTATTCTCTTTTGATGATATTATTTTTGACTTTCTTTTTTTAAACAGGAATTTTACTCCCTCGCCCAGCAGATCTCAAACATTTTTAGCATCACAATCCCTTTAAAAATGTATTGAGGATCCCAAAGAGCTTTTGTTTATGTGAGTTATATTTATTGCTATTTATCGTATTAAAAATTAAAATCAAGAAATCTTAAAAATATTTAAACATCTAATATTTAAAATAACAATAGGAAACTTATTACATATCAACATAAATATTTCATGAAAGATAACTATATTTTGCAAAGTGGAAAATAAATTAGTGAGACCAGTGCCCTTGTTTTACAGTTTTGCAAACCTCCCTAATGTCTGGCCTAACAGCTTCTATCAACTCTGCATTGATACTGTTGCCATGTGTTGTTTTGGTGGAAGCATATGAAGAAAATTCTGCTTCACACAGGTATGTAGTTGGAAAAGGAAGGACCTGGTAGACCCCCTGAAAGGTTAGGAACTCATAGGAGTCCTTTGCCCACACTTTGAGAAATGCTGTCCTTAACTAATTGCCAGACAATCTTTTTATGTTTCAGTTTCCTTTTTATAACAATGTAGTAACAATAGTATATCAAAGCATTCTGAAACAATAATATGAAAAATGCTACAATGACAAGCAGAAATCTGCACTTGTAGGTAAAACAGGAAAACACTTCCTTTGGAGCACTGGGGAGACCCAACGTGGTTACTAAACAAATTAGTTTACTAATATACTTACTAAAGCAAGTTGTTCTTTCCAACAGATATTTAGGTTTCACACATTACTAGTGCAACCACAAATTAGAAATTTTCTAAAGAAAATTAGAACGTGTCTTCATGTGGTTTGGGTCTTTTTTCTTTTTTTTTCTCAGAAGGGCAATATGTGAATTCTGGCTCAATTTCAAAATGGAGGTATATTTTTCTGAAACTCACTGTCTGGTTATCCTGGCATTCTTTGATCTGTAAAATAGACTCGTGTTCTGTTTCTTGGAAAATGTCGAATATATCTCTTTAACTTAATGAGGTCAGAAGCAGAACGAATCCCTGCCGGACATTTTAAAATCAGAATAAAAGGTTTCTATAGTAGACCTCATAACAGATTCTGTGTACTGCAACTGATCCCCTATGAGAGACCGTGATTGTTATGTAAGATATTCTGCTGTGGGTTTGATGTGTGCACTCTGCCGGTGGAGGTGTGAAGTTGGAGTGTTTGCATCCCTCACAGGGTATATTTCACAACTGTGCCTGTTTTGCTTAATTGGATACAGTGACTCAGACCAGAGAGGAGAGATTTGGGGGATGGATGGCATAGGCGATCACACAGAATCCTGTCCTTAATCCCCACCCAGAAGTCCGGTAGACTGTCCACCCTCATAAAAGCTTCATGTTCTCAGCCTTTGAGGTGACTCTTGTCACCAGGCAGGCTCTGTGCTCAGACTTTTAGGGACATGGGTACTTTTCCTCCATCTGCCCCCAATTCTGGATTGTATCACAACATGACATCCTATGTTGTTGACGAGTAGTTGCAGTCTGGATTTTGGAGAGACTGGGTTGTGTCTGAATTTGGAAAATTCAGTTAATGGTCCCCAAGGCTAGGTGAGGAAAAAGTGACAATGAGTATGAAAGTGCTTTAAAAACACTTTAAGCTTCATGTAAGTATAAGGATTGTTATTATTTTTAAGAACCTAAATCCTCCTTATTGTGAGGCATTGCGGCAAACAGGGGCTCACCAGGCCCGAAGAGACTTTTTTCATTTACTTCTATCAGGTTAGGAAAAAGAACATGCTGGATCCATCCCAGAGCTTCTTATGCTAATCCTCTCTGGGGAGTTCTTAGAGTTAAGTTGACATTGGCTATAAAGGCAGTTGTTGATCCCCACCCCTCCCTTATGTCATGAATGAAAGGTACAATCTGGTACTGAACATTTTTATCTCCCTCTATAATCTGGTGTCTTGTTCTGCCATGCAAAATTGATTGCAGCATTCATTATCAATGACTTTATTTTTCAAGTCTTTTACACTTCCTTGACATCTAAAAGTAGCTAATAAAATCACTGAAGATGCACTTTGAGAATATATCAAATCCTTCCGTGTGCACATCCAACATTTTAAAATCCTCTATTATTTTTTCAGTTAAAAGTAAGCAGGACCTTGGCACTGAGATAATCTTTGAACTTGGAAATTGTTTCTTGAGCGAAACCTCAACATCTTTGTGTTTAATTAGATTTCAGCTGCGCCACTTAAAAAAGGTCACCTAAGTTTGGAAAATACAACTGATTCTGTGATGATCTAATGCTTGCTGAATTTATTAGAAAGGTCAAAGTACTTTTTTATTCACTTAGTGGCATTTACCCATACTTTTACCACCACAGAACACCAAAAACAAACAAACAAAATAGGTCCTCGAGAAATGAGGTGATTCTATTTTAATAGTTTAGACTTTGATTCCTTGTCTCAGCAGGTTTACCAGCTTGCTGTGTGCAAATATTTTAGACTATGTGCACCTAATTTTCTTTGCTGCAATAATGGAACTATGTTTCCCATGGGTCTATTAGAGGTGTTATAGGTCAGATAAGAAAATGGTTTTAATGCTCTTAGAGTATCTAGAGACAGCTGGATCACCCATTGAAGTGTCTATTTCTAGAGAGTAAAGGTAGAATAAGCTGGGTGACTCAGGGAGAAGGCTCAGCAGGCATCAAGGCAGAGGAATGAGAAAGAAGCTCTGAGGAACCCAGACTGGGGTTGCGTAGGCTTTTGAGCTGCCCTGTTTCCCATCGCAGAATGAAGTTGTCATACGCATATTATTCATATCATCTTTCAGTTCCCATGGAAAATGGAGGTCAGTTCTAGATCATGGCTGAGAAATAGACCAATGTCTCCAGATGTCCCATGAACCCTGTCAACTTAGTTTACATACAAGTATTGGGCAAAATGAGAAAAATATTTTAGCCAAAGATATAACCCAGAATATCTCACAAAGACTACTCTTCAAACATAAACTGGATTTTTTTGTTTGTTTGTTTGTTTTTATTTTTTTGAGTTGGAGTCTCACTCTGTCGCCCAGGCTGGAGTGCAGTGGCACGCTCACGGTCACTGCAGCCTCAACCTACTGGGCTCAGGTGATCCTTCTGCTTCAGCCTTCCAAGTAGCTGGAACCACAGGCATGCACCAGGATGCCAGCTAATTTTTTAATTTATTGTAGAGATGAGGTCTCGCCAAGTAACCCAGGCTGGTCTCAAACCCCTGGGCTCAGGCAATCCTCTTGCCTCCACCTCTCAAAGTGCTGGTATTACCACGCCCAGCCTAAATTGGATTCTTGCTACTTTTTAATTCCTAACAATGTAAAAATAGCCAGGGAATTTTTTTTTTTTTTTTGGTTGGAGTCTCACTCTGTCGCCCAGACTGGAGTGCAGCGGCCGCTCCCGGCCACCGCAGCCTCGACCTGCTGGGCTCCGGCGATTCTTCCGCCTCAGCCTTCCAAGTAGCTGGAACTACAGGCGCGCGCTACCACACCTGGCTAACTTTTTGATTTATTGTAGAGATGAGGTCTCACCAAGTTGCCCAGGTGGGTCTCGAACCCGCGGGCTCAGGCAATCCACTCACCTCAGTCTTCCAAGGCGCGGGATTACAGGCTGAGCCACCGAGCCCGGCTGGAATTTTTTTTAAAAGCTGGTATCACCTTCATTTTGTGACCTTTCTCACCTAGCTTCTTGGAAACTTCAATTATGATGGAACTATTGCAGTGTTTTTCTTCCTATTGCTGGAAGTATCATTGAGTGAGTTTTGTATTAATGTAAAATAACAGCCTGAGCTGTCATGTTCCCATAGGTGTCTCTGAAAGTAAAAAAGCATGGCCATATTCAAGTTTAGAATGAGGGAAAGAGGGAAAGAGATAGGGAGGGCTATCGAAACTGCCACCATTGTAACTGCTGCTGTGGTTGCCCTGATAAAGACAGGGAGGGAAGAACGCTAGCCTGAGGTTCTGAGCCTTGAAGCCCTTGATCTACCAGCAGAAAAGGAAACAGCAGCGATGAAGGATTTATTAGCAAACAGTTCCTTAAGAACAGCTGAACAATGTTATGGAAGATGAACTGGTGTCTGTTCTCCGGTGTTTCTAGAAAAACCAGCTTGCATTCTTACTTTAGGTAGAATGACCACACTAAGAATTTAAAGCATCTCATAAGGACATCTTCCCAAAGCTTTTAGGATGTGAGTCATTGTGTCAGAATCCTGAGGAAAAGACAACTCAGTTATGGGGGACTTGCAGAAAATGACAGTTCATCTACACATCTAGCTAGCACACCAGTCCTTTTTTTTTTCTTTCTTTCTTTGAGTCAGAACCTCACTCTGTTGCCCAAGCTGGAGTGCAGTGGCACGCTCACGGCCATCACAGCCTTGACCTCCTGGGCTCAGGCGATCCTTCTGCCTCAGCCTTCCAAGTAGCTGGAACTACAGGCGTGTGCCACCATGCCCAGCTAATTTTTTGATTTATTGTAGAGACAGGGTCTCACCAAGTTGTCCAGGCTGCTCTCAAACCTGTGAGCT
>CAUYQG010161323.1:0-13494 GCA_963574415.1 Tarsius wallacei | reverse complement strand
GAGCGGCCACTGCACTCCAGTCTGGGCGACAGAGTGAGACTACAACTCAAAAAAAAAAAAGCTAAAGCTGAAAGGTGATTTTCACTTGGAGTGAATTAGTCAGGTCTCTTAGTATATCGCTGACTAAACTTTCAGGAGAACAAATTCTGAATAAGCGTGGCTTGCAGAGCTGCAATTTGTCATCTGACCTTCACTTACTGGTGCTGCCTTCAGGTCCGCGTTCCTATGAGTGGCACACAGATGGGCTCTGTGTGATCTCAGGGGATCCATACAAGCAGTGAACTCTCCATTTCAGGAGCAATGAACTAAGGAAATCAAGAAGAATCACTCTACTTGGCATCAGCCAAGTGCCCACAGAGGTGGAATAATTAATCACAACCAACTACAGAGACTATTACATTAGGAAGAAAGAAAAGCATGTGCCAATTTAGCTTCCTGCTCAAACTGTAAAAGTTTCAGCATTAATACTGCCCACAAATCTTCCTACTATTTAATTCATATGAGTTATTGTATAGGCCATAGAAATAAAAATACCAGAATGATTGAATATTGGATATAAAAACTAGAAAACTTATTTCAATAACATATTTAAAGGCATGTTGCTTACTCTGATCCAGAATTATAGCATGTTTATGTCAGAGAGTGAACATTACAATTAGCACTCTATCCTTCCCACATTTTTTGTGAACTCCTCTGAGATAATTAGTGTGATTGCTTAAGGCTGTGGGAGTGTAACCCTCCTCTTTTTACTGCTGGAAATGTTATTGTTTCTATTTGGGTCAAGTATCTTAAAACTTCCCAGAAAGGATTTTCAGAAATAATTCCGGGAGGCAAATGAGGAAATTGCCAGAGGGATTTTGGAGAAGAAAGGGGCAGTGATGCGCTTCAGCTGGGTCACTTAGAGAGGAATAATGAACTGAGAATTAAAATGACAAGAAATGAGAACTTCTTGTGTGATCAGTGAGGGGAGAGAACTCAGAAGAAGGAGGAGAGGAGTCTTTGAGCCATTACAGAGGGAGGTTGACATGAGCTCAGATGGGCACCAGGGATGATGGGTGGGCCATCCTGGGCTCCCCTAGCCTGCTAGTCTAGAAGAAGAATAGGACACTGGCATTCCAAAAAAACACTTCTGCCATAAGCATCATCATCTAACCCAACCGGGCTCAGACCATGTTAGTTTGCACTAATTATTACATGTACTTGGTTCTTGGTTGTTTGAAAATCACAGACCACAAGTCAGCAGAGTCAATGCTATAATAACCCAGGTGAGAAGTAAGTGACTGGGCTCTAAATCAGTAAAAAGTCAACAAATATGAACAGAAGACCTTTTGGAAGTAAAAGATACTTCAGGAACAAAGAGCTGAATCACTGGAGATAGGTATGCATATATAAAACAGTATAAGATCAAATTCTGGCTCTGGTAGAATGACCAGAAAGTTCATCTTTGAAAAAGATCATAATTAGGAAAATTTGCAGAATCTACGGTAAGCTGGAAACATAAAACATAAGTAAAAGCATTATAAAATGTTGACAACATAGGGAATCACTTTATGGAAATTGTGAAAATGTAAAATTCATGCATTGCTTTGAAGTAACTTTTTCAGGTCTAATATTACAATTTAGGAATAGAGTTAAGGCATTAAACTTGATTATTTTCTCACAAGAAAATTATGTTCTGTGTATTTATGAAGATAAAGATATGGGAAAAAATAGAAACTTCAAACCTTGTTTTTGAAACAAAGCAAGTGGGTAGACGAGATTTGAACAAAAAAATAAAATCTGCTCTGCAGTCATTCATATTGTAATCTTTCGATCCCATTGTGGAAGATTTATACAAATTTGACAAAATAAATAAAATCACTCCACATCCAAAAAATCTCTTTTAATTTATTTAATTTTTCATAGTTGTAACCATGCTCTACACACAGTGTTGTTTCCTTTATTTGGGTTTTAACAAGTCTCAGTTGTCTATTCTCATTTGCACATGTCTCAGTTGCACATTCCACAGTGAAGGCTGTAGATCCCATTGATAGTTGAGTTCTAGGACTGATTTAGGTTAAGACTGTTCAATGGTAGAGTGGCATCTTCAGGTGTCAGCTAAGGACAGATGTTCCCACAGGCAACAGACAGGAACAGAAACAGGCACCAGTAAAGGGAGAAGGAGAATTGTGTCATGCAACCTAGGACTGCTAGATGATATCCTAAAGGGATGGCTAGGAAGGAACACACTTTGAAGAGTACCTGCAGATATTTTAAAAATGGAAAGGACAATTTAGAGGAGAAGGCTTTGTGTTTCAGGAACACCGCACGAAGAAGCTTTAAATGAATCTGTATGTGGTTCATTACTGATTTATCTGAATTTCATGTCACTGTGTACTAGACATTGTTTTCAGCATTTTACAAATATTACCTCACTTAATCCTCATAACACTTCCATGAGGTGGATACTGTTGTTATTCATAGTATGCAGATATTTTTCATATTTCAAAATTCACTTAAGAGCTCTGGACTCTTCATACAAAGAATAGCAATATCAACAGGTCTTCACTATATTACTCATTATTGTACACACTTGCTATGCCTTCTTTCCTATAACAACCACCATCACATGAACAACTTTATTCATAATATTCTAGTTGGAAAACTGTCCAGACTTCCAGTTGTTTTGCTGCCCTTATAAGCCAATATCAAGAACCACAATTAAGAAAACATAAATGAGGTTCAATAATAACTGCATTGGATAAACCATTATCAGATATTTTTCAAACCTACAATAATAATGTGTTTGCTTAATCTGTTTCACATAAATAATTTATAGCAATAATGAGGAAAAGGATTTTAACAAAAATTGAGTCTCATACACTGATTCTGTATAAAACAGAAGGGTAGTATCATTTTCCCACATCCAAAAAGCAGTTTTCATGTTCCCAATGACAGAAGGGGAGTATAGTTTAAAGAATTATAAATCTAATTCAACTGACCCCACTAACAGAGTTTTAGCACATTCTTGCTTCATAGCAGTATTGAGATATATATATATTTATGGAAAATATGTATTATATATTATAAATATATAGTTATGGAAAAATATATATTTATGAAAAATAGTTGATTTTTATGTAACTTTAAAAATCACTACAAAAATGATTCCATTTTGTGATGGACAAGATTGGTGAATCAACTCTGGATGGTGTGGTCACTCCTATAGATCCGCCTCTCCTGCCATCAGACTAAAGACTGCAAATGGAGAGACAGACTTGCAACACACAAAGGAATCATGCAACAGGAGCGGAACTCCTCAGACATCAGGTGGCCACTCTGTGCTAAATCACAAAATAAAATTGTACCTGTGTTTCCTAACTGTTAGGTCTGTTTTTTAAATTTTGTATTACTATCTATATTAAAAAACACAATTTTTGAATAAATTAAAAATTTCTTTTAATAAAGCTTTATTTACTTCTCAGTTTACATACACATTGTAACATTTATTAACTGAGTGATCACAAAGTACTAATTCCTAAAGAGACTGAAATATACACTTGTATTTGAAAAGGGCCAACTAAAGATCTAGGCTTTGACAAAAATATATTGAGATATTATGCATGATTTACACAGACACTAATGTTTTGGAGCTACACGATTACCAGAAAGATAATACATTAATTCATTTGTTATCTTCTCTGCTATAAACATTAGCTGATATTCTTATATTCTTGCCAGTAATTATCTCATATATATGATATATATATACTTATTATATCACTTTTACAGCGTGACTCATGATTACAGAATTCCAAATATAATATAATCCCAACACAACTACACAAAACAAAAGATTAATAGTACTAGCTTAAAATGTGACTTCTAATTGCCTTTAAATAACAGCTACAAATTATTTCATAATAGTAATTTTCTACATTATATTGCTAACCACTGAGTTATTGACCCTAAGGAAAATGGAGTTAAACATAATGACAAAAGGATCTAAAAGGGAAAATAGATTGGGTTTTGATCACAGGAATAGTGAAATGAGGATACTCTATGTCTATAATCTCATTTCTCTTCCATTGCCTTTTTGTCTGTTTAATTTCACTTTCTCAGTCTCTAATAGGGAACTCAGTGGCAGCTTGTGTATTTTACCTATGGATTTTCAACTCCAAACAATGCCAGCCTATAACTCTCCAAATAAACAAAGGCAAAGGTGACTCTGAGTAATAAAAATTTTTTTTATGTCTACTGAGACAAACTTTTACACCTGAATTGTTACTATAACTAAGAAGTCTATTCTATAATGGAGTGTAGCTAGATAACAGATTAAAATATGTTGGGCAATTTAGAGAAGCAGTGGAGAGTGTGCAGTGACTCTCCAAAAGTACTTACCAGATGATCAACAGCAGCAACACCTTGAAACTTACAAATGCAAATTCTCAGGACCCATGACAGGTTTGCTGACTAAGAAACTCTAAAAATTTGCTCTGAGAATTTACATTTCTAACAAGTTCCCAACTGATAACTTGTTAAAAACCCACTAGAAGTCAAAATTATTTTCTGAAGTCACTAGAAAAGCAACTTTCTAGAGCATTTCTTTTAAGACAAATTCCAGGAAAATATTCAGAAACAGCTAGGTTTTTTATTGATATCCAAAATCTTTTAATAGTTCTCTTTATCAGGATGGTGACAAGTTGTGTGGTATCTCCAGTTTTAGTACTTGCAAACCTTTTTCTTTAGTAAATTATATGTGATGATTTCCTAAGCAATCAGACCCAGCTGACTCGGGAACCACACTTTGAGAGTCAGTGGATTAGAACATAGATTCTGAAGCTAGGCTCAGTCTCTCACCTGCTACATAAGTTTGAGAAATTTGTTTAACTCAATTTTCTTATCTGTAAATGGGGATGAGTTCGTGCATACATCATAAAAATGCAACAAGGTTTAAATGAGTCAGTTACTTAAGACCCTACCTGAAATCTAGTAAGTCCTGTATATGTGTTGGTTAAAAAAAAATTTATTGCGTGGGTTCGAGACCTGCCTGGGCAAGCGAGACCTCATTTCTACAATAAATTTTTTAAAAATTAGCCGGGCGTGGTAACACGCGCCTGTAATTCCAGCTACTTGGAAGGCTGAGGCGAAAGGATCACCGGAGCCCAGCAGGTCGAGGCTGCGGTGGCCGGGAGCGGCCACTGCACTCCAGCCTGGGTGACAGAGTGAGACTCCAACTCAAAAAAAAAAAAAAAGAAATTTATTGCATCTATTTTACCCATATTCACCTTCCCTGCACTTGTGTATATCTGTCAGCATTTTATTACTAGATGGCTGAAAAAAAATCACTTTAATGCATTGGTTCCAAGTCACAGCAAACTCTTAGAATTACCTGAGGTGCAGTGGCTCACACTTATTATCTCAGCACTTCGAGAGGCCAAGGCAGAGGGATCCTGGAGGCAAGGAGTTGGAGACCAGCTTGGGCAACATAGTGAGACCCCACCTTGTCTCTAAAAATAAAAACTTTAAAAAATTAT
The DNA here is from genome assembly GCA_963574415.1 of Tarsius wallacei. NCBI lineage: Eukaryota > Metazoa > Chordata > Mammalia > Primates > Tarsiidae > Tarsius > Tarsius wallacei. The sequence continues at coordinate 7,978 of CAUYQG010161323.1, read as the reverse complement.
CCAGATGTGGTCGTGTGTGCCTGTAGTCACAGCTACACAGGGGGCTGAGGCAGGAGGATCACCTGTGCTCAAGGGTTCAAGGTTGCAGTGAGCTAAGATCTCACCACTGCGCCCAGCTTGTGTGACAGAACAAAACTCCCATCTTTAAAAACAAAAACAAAACAAACAAAAAACCCTGAATCAAGAGGGAAGCTTTTAAAAACTACTGATTTCATAATTTTGATTTATTTTATCTAGGCTGAAGCCCAGGTATCAGAATACTTTAAATGCTCTCCAGGCAACACTAATGTTCAGCCAAGATTGAAAACTGTTTCCCTAACCTATAAATAAGCAGTATCCTTCTAGAATACAATGGTCATATTTGAAATTTTTGTTAGACCTAAAGAATTATACTGAATAGAGAAAAGCTCTACCTTCTAGGGCTTTTACAAAACTTGGGCTGTTTGTATAATGTGCTCATAAACTAGGTAGCAGATAGATCTTGATGAATCTGAGGTCTCAAAACAAACATATTTAGGGTTATAAAATGTATAGTTCCAGGCAATCCACCATCAGTGTGTACAGAATTTTAAACAGCTGGCTGATTGAAGAGGTGATACTTTAACCCTGGCAATATGGTCAAAAACACAGTATAGCAGTTCTTGGCATTTGAGGATTTAACCTTATTAGTTTTTATCCTGAAAGTTCATGACTATGGGGATTTGAGCTTGACCGACTCACAGATTTGAAAGATTCTTGCATTTGGGCTGGTGGATGGGATCTGAGCTGCTGTGCCAGTGAGTGAGCCTTGCATACCAGGCAGCACCTTTCCTATCGTCGTGCATCACTTTTTCAATGATAAAAAACATAAAGATTTGTATGTGAATAGTAGCCAACAGGTAAGAAATAAAGTGTCAGTGAAAGTTGAAAGGGTAGCTATAAAAAGTTACAGTAAAAATTCAACTCCTAAGAAGCAGAAGGCTGTTCAAACATTTTTACATTCCCAAACCTAAAGATATCTAAAGATCTTACAAATATTCCTCCTGAAGTATATCGAGGACACACTATACACAGAGTTTAAAGTTCTCTTATAATGTTACATATTTTACTGGGATTTAATAAATTCCCAAGTTTATGAAATATAAAGAAGTATTATATGTCATCATTAGTATTTCTATATGCTTCTTACATGAAACAGAAAATAAGTTGGAAGCATATTGCATCTAAGTTTGAAAAAAATGAAAATATCCATACACTATGCAGATTATCTCTCTGAGGCTCAAGACAGATCTTATGAGGGCTGGGCTTCACATGCTGTTAGCATAAAACCCTCTGGGCAAAATGAAAGTCACAGATTAGACTGTGATTTATCTGGGCTCTCCTGTGAGAAATGTAGAACACATTTCTTATGAATTACAAATACTAAAGAAGCAAAAGCTCTCAATAGCTGCCTTTCCCTGTGTGTTATTGTGGATATGGCAGAAAGATGGAGAAAATCATGTGGCGATAGATATATAGATATATTAAATTTAGTAACCACTGCATCTAAAACAGAGCTTTTTGGGGTCGAAATTTTGACTAAAGGCAAAACTTTAGTCAAAGTTTTTGTCAGGAAATTAATTGGGAAACAATGGAGACTATTTAAAATTCACGTTCACTAGAAGCCAAACTCATTTCTGAATTACAAAAACAGAGTTGTAGATTTATCTTTTAGATAAGTCCCACAAAAAAATACAGAAGTAGCCAGGTTTGCTCTCTCATGATCTCCCAATATTTTCTTTATCCAAGTAGTCACAGATTGTCCAGTGTCTCCTATTCTTACAAGTCTTTTTCTTACAAACCTTTTTCTTTAGTAAATATAGGCAATGGTTTGCAAGCAATTTTGAACCTCTCATTCTCTACCCCATCTCTCTCCATTGCCTAATACCCAACTTGTAGCTCATCTCCCCTTTGGAGTTTTCAAATCACTTATGGTTTAAACAAGAGGGTTATGAAGAGTAATTGAGATGTATAAAACCTACCTGTATTTAGCTATGAGTAAGCTCTTAACAGCTATCAAATTCCAATTCCTTCTCAAATCCCCACCTAATCTTTTCCAATATTCATCAACAAAGTATTAAATATGCAACTTTAAAAAAAACAACAACAACAAATTGCTATTCCCAGAATAGGAAACTGTTCTTTAAAGAAGAGTTAAGGAAAATTTCACAGAACTGCTCCTTATAGTCTATATTGATGAGAAAAACAAACAAACAAAAAACCTAGAACTCTTGAAATTTTGGAATTGAGAAAAATATTTGACCAAATGTTTGGTCTTTAAGTCTAACAACTGTATTTTTTGTGGATGTGTAGTAAAGACTCTGGAGGTTCCTTACCGGAACAAGCTTCAAATGTATTGAGCTTGTTTTCTCTTACTTTTAATAAAAACATTTTAGTTGAGAACTTTCAATCTATCAAGGATTTCCATGTTGCTTTGGTAGAGGCACAGTTTTCAAAACTCCTCTACTTTTCTTCTTTCAATGGGAGATCACCCCCTAGTGGAAATGTAGTAGAAAATATGGTATTTCTGTGCTACTCTGTTCAGTGAAAATTTGAAGGAAATCCATTACCCTTAAATGATGTTTATACTCCCAAACAAAAACTAAAGAAGCAATTTCGTAAACAACATAGATTTCTAAGTTATAGCGAGTTCCCATTTAAATAAGGATACATTAATAGCTTTAAAATTTCGTGAACTTGTATCCTAATTCACAAAATAATGTCTATTTCCATTATAACTTTTATCTCATTTTATTTTTAGACAGTGATAGTTCTGTTGATATGAATTATAGAATGTGACTGTAGTAGGTAGCAATATTCTTTCTGTCAAAGAAATTTGAAAACTGAGACATAGTAAAATGAGTAATACTCATGCTTTACATTATTTGGACCCATTTGCAGAGCAAATTGTTCACAAAATATGAAATAATAATATCTGCCTTACATATAATCAATGCTATATATTAGGACTGTTCTGGGTTCTTGACATGTTATTCCATTATTAAACCTTTAAAATACTCATGGATAAAATAATTATTGTCTCTGTCAATAAAACCACTTCTAAGCTGATAATATAACACATGAATGTTCTAATAAACAGCCTAAGTATAAATGCCTTTTTAAAAAATGCTGTAAAAAACTTTCTCACAATTAAAAGTCAAAACTAATAGATTCAAAGTCATATTTGATCAAACCTCACATTAAGTAATCACAATCTCATATATCACATTAAGTAATCACAATCTCATATATGTGATTGTGTTTACACTATACTATAGCTTTGACAATGTATTACAATCTAAACTGATTGCTAATTTTACATTTTTGAATCATTACCTACAATATTGATTACAAGTATTATTAGTCCTAAAAGAATAATACTTGAATCTTAGGTAAATGGTAAAGTGCTGCTTAAAATAAATTAGCCAAAGAAAAAGTTATTTATTGTATTAAGGAACTTTATATAGACTCTGGATGGCCCTATACAATGTATAATTTTAATATATATACTAATATTAAAATATAATAAATAACATAAATGCAGAAGGATAGCTTTTTAAGGGTTCTTTGGAATTATGCATGAAACTACAATATGAGCATGATGTTTATGAATAACTTCAAACATATCACTAATTTTTAAATATATAGGTACCTATGTATGCTCATGATATAACAAGTTTTGCAAGCACTTTAAAGTTAAATTGCTATCAACAAAAGAGCATAAATTATAGTATTAGGCAGGAATATTCCTGCCCCACCTACCTTACAAAGTTGTTGGGAGTGCCACAATTTTAAACAAATGTATCTGAAAGTCCTTTATAAGTTATAATAAATTATAAAATTATAGTCGGTTGATGAAGTATTTTGATAACAAAAATGCTTTTCATTGTAATGTACTGAAGGATACCTCCATCTCTATGGAAAAGTGTGTTAAACATTGAAACCAACATAACCCCTTAGTTGTCTTAGCTGTTGCACTTCTGGCAAGAAGAAAGAAACCCGAAGAGAGAAGAATTAAATAGTCCATTGATTTGGGTAATTATGTGGTGAGATAGAGAGGATAGAGTCTGCTCTGCAAGCATGATACCAATAATTAGACCTAAATGTTAAACTGAACTGACTTGATTGGTCAAATATCACTAAGGTTTACATTGTATCTATTCTCGTCAAAGGCCTTCTGAGTCCTGCCAGGTCTATTGTATAAACTGGCAAAACGGATTTTGACAATACATATGCAATATTATGAAAGAGTGAAGTTAGGGCTGATTAAACTAACAGCACATTTGCAAAAGCAGCACATATATGTATAAAGCAGAAAGAAATTAGTTCATTTTTCAAATTTATTTTAATATTGGTACCATTTTCTCTACATCAATATATAGTAGCCCTCTAAGGAATGCTTAATTATTCACTAAAAGGGACTCAGAGCAAGTCACCTTCATTGTTAAATATATACTACTCAATGTACTGAGTTAATGGAAACCCTCCATTACTATTGTTAACATTAGCTATAGTAACATTGTGAAGAAAGTCAGGAGAATTTATCCTTTATGTAATGATTGGATGGCAAAACTGCAATTTAGATCAGCTTTATTCTGTTTTTATAGAAGAGTAAAGAAGTAAGGCTCTAATCCAAATAATATGTTATACAAATAAAAATATATTTTGCTTTGAAAAATACAACATTAATGAAGCAATCATTCTCAATGTTATGTTATATAATCATATTAACCTTAGTAACCCATATTTTAGTAAACAAACTAAGATCCTTCAATGAATTAAGAGTAAAGTCAGAAATGGACACTCATAGGGACCAAAATGACAATTATTTATTAAATGTTACTCAATCTCAACTGCTTAAACTAAAATTATAATCTTCCTTAGCATTCATGCAAAGCTAGATTGATTCTTAACATAATTTTTCTAACCAGGTTAATTTCCAGGTTTCCTCATCCATGAAAGTATTAAGTATAGCAAGTTGCACAGTTAGAGGTATGTATTACGACTTCCAGAACAGTGACAGCTGATATTATAAGTCTATCTTTAGAGACAGACAAACATAATCATAATAATGAGTCATGCAAATATGATTATTTATAATAGTCGATGCTAAGTCATATCAAGGACAGGTTAAGTTGTGTTCAATACCTTCCTGCCAACAATAACTTCTCACTCCAACGTCACTTAATTTTCCTTAAAAGAACTTTATCACCACCTAAAGTATATTTATTTGTTTGTGGGTTAACTGTCTGCATTACTACAGCAGAATACAAGCTGGGTGAAGGCAAAGATTTGATCTATTTTATTCTTTATTATATTTTCAATACTTTGAACAGTGCCTCGCACATAAAGGAGGAGTTCTATGTAACTAGCCTGTCCATGGAATGTGTATTTTTCTCCTGTACTGTTGGGGGTGATTTGCCCAAAACACAAAGTAAAGGATTTAGTGATATGGTTGGTCATTTACACCATTCAAAAGCACTAAAATTATATGAATTACAAAAAGGTGTAAGGTGCATGACAGTGTAATATATCTAGTTAAGTCATTGCAGAGCTAAGAATTGTGTCTTCATAAGACTAATAAAATCTTTTGCACTTTATATGATTGATTACATCATCATATAACTGTTACAGTAAAATAACATAATTGGCAACTATTTTCTGAAAGGAGCCTGAGACTCATCTAGACTTATATCTAAATCCACATGGACTTGTGTGTTTTAAGGGACGAAATACGAGTCCCGATCAGAGTAAAATATTTCCACATATTCACAATAAAAACATCGGAAACAAAAATCCTGTTTAGTAGATGTAAAAAAACAAACAAAAAATCAAAACAGTATCCTAATTCTCTGTCTTAGTTCTCTGGGGAATACTAGAGAAAAAAACAGTTTTGACACAAATGTAACTGTGCATACATAGACCTATTATTAGGACTTTGAGAACAGAATACCCGAATTGTTACCTATCACATTTTCAAATGTAATTTCAAATTAATATTTTAATAACTTGGTTTTACATATGAACTTTCCACAAAATAATCAAGAGGTGATTCAATATGCATGACAAAGGTACTGACACAACTGAGAAGTAGTGATTGAAAATAGAATACTTCAGAGAACTCTGCCAGAATTATAACCAGAGTCATGTTGCTATAAATATAAATATAGTTTAAAAATATCTAGTTAGTAGCTACTGTATCAGAATGTGCATAATATGACGGCATGTCACAAATTATTTTCATATTGAAATAGTTTAAAAGTTATGCTAAATTCCATGTCACTTTGGACAAAGTGTTGCTACTTCATGCAGGTCTTTCTTGAAAGGCATAATAAGTCTCTGTGTCTTTCATCTTTGTACACAGTTGGATCTGGATTGCCTCAGAAAATTATAAACTATGTCACAGTAAAAATGTCAATGAGAAGCATTAAATAAACAACAATCTCTACTCACCCAGGAACCATTTCTACCTCAATGAACCATACTGGTAGTGAGACTAAATCACATCCAAGAAACAGATATTTGAAATAAAACAATATCTTGAAGTCCTGAAATTCTTGTGTCTAAATTATTTCTTTAAAAAGAGAAAAAAGATAGCAACAAAAAAAAAAAAAGAGGGAAAAGATGTGCACAGGGCTGTATTGTTCAAGGGTGACACTTTGTTTTAATCTCATATTCATACTTTCCACCTCCAATCAGTCTCCACATTGTTATCACATTAATCATTCCTAAAAACTCCTGAGACTGCTCTGCTCAAACACCAAGAATGGTTTCCTTGACCAGATAAATCTAATCCAAATTGTACTATCAATCGAAGCCTTTGATATCCTTCTTTGTCCTATTTTTCTCACATAGCACCTTGAAGAAATGTCCTCATGCCTTTGTTTATGGCATTGTTTTTCCAGGTTAAGCCTTCCAACTTCTATCTGCTTGCCTGTTTACCTGACATCTCATACTATGAGACCAGAACCCTTGGACCTCTGGCTTTTGGTGTGAAGTAACTCCTAAAAAGAGGTAATATCTTCTCCCTCAACCCTCAATCCCCCTAATTTTTCTTTTAGAGTCTCTAATTATGTTTCATCAACAAATGCACATTACCATGATGGGAGGAAGTATTTGAAAATGCATTTAGTTAATTTGACGGAGGGTGTTAATTCACTCCTGAAACCACACATAAGAGACCTCTACAGTGAGAAAGAATTCCCATGGGAAAACATTACAGCTGAGAGGTGCTGAAATGTGTGTTTAATCAACAGCTTCAATTTTAATCCTCTGACAAATATTGTAGAGGCATTCCTTTTTTTATTTCTTTTTTTTTTTTTTTTTACTAATATGAACAATCAAGTTATCTGTGCTTCTTCTAAGTTTTAGGGGCTGATGACATACACAGTAAGAACTAAGCCTCTCAGCAAGACTTGGTGGCTCAGTCTGCAATCCCAGATCTTTGGGAGACCAAGGCAAGTGGATTGCCTGAGCCCGCGGGTTCAAGACCCACCCGGGCAACTTGGCGAAACCTTGTCTCTACAATAAATCAAAAATTAGCCAGGCGTGGTAGCGTGCTCTTGTAGTTCCAGCTACTTGGAAGGCTAAGGTGGAAGGATCGCCGGAGCCCAGCAGGTCAAGACTGCGGTGGCCGGGAGTGTGCATTCCAGTCTGAGCGACAGAGTGAGATTCCAACGCAAAAAAAAAAAAAAAAAAAAAGAACTAAGCCTCACAGAGCAAAACCAACTTACCAAAACCTCCCAAAAGCTAAACTAAAGGTAGCATAAAAATGGGCACAGTTAGCCGGGCTCGGTGGTTCAGTTTGAATCCCGCACTTTGGGAGGCTGAGGTGAGTGGATTGCCTGAGCCCGCGGGTTCGAGACCCACCTGGGCAACTTGGTGAGACCTCATCTCTACAATAAATCAAAAAATTAGCCGGGCGTGGTAGCACGCGCCTGTAGTACCAGCTACTTGGAAG
>CAUYQG010161322.1:0-80223 GCA_963574415.1 Tarsius wallacei | reverse complement strand
CCTGCTTGTTGTTGGTGTATAAGAAAGCAACTGTCTTTTGCAAATTTATTTTGTACCCTCAAGACTTTGCCAAAGTTCTTTATCAGTAAAAGCAGGTTATAGACAGATTCTTTCTGGTTTTCGAGGTATAGGACCATATCTTCAGCAAAGAGGGATAACTTAACTTCCTCTTTTCCTATCTGGATACCCCTGATTTCCTTCTCTTGTATAATTGCTCTAGCAAGGACTTCCAACACAATGTTGAACAAGAGAGGTAAGAGTGGGCAGCCTTGTCTTGTTGCGGTTTGCAGCCTTGTCTTGTTCCGGTTTCTGTCTGTTTAGCAATATGTTGACTGTGGGTTTATCGTAGATGGCACTTACTATTTTGAGGTATAGGTACATATTTTTATAATGTGAAAAATAATCTAATAAAACCATCTTTCAAATACTAGGCTATACGTCCTTAAAACGTTCCTGGCTTTCCTTAAAATAGGTTGTCTAATATAAATAAATTTGTCTAAATCTCTCTATAACACACATTCATACACTCCACCTCTGGTGTAAAGAGTTCCCAAAAACCACTGCCTACTATGTAAAGTGAACTGCATTAATTTATTTTTTTTCCTGAATTTAACTATTTCGAACTTCAAGTAAAGCTCTTTATTGTTTCTGTTCAGCCCCACAAACTATAAACATAATCTGTTTGATGAACCACTTTCACTCAAAAGTAAAATAATACTTTGTTTCTAAATCCGTCCAGAGGACCTGGTGGAAGAGGGTGACTAACATTGGATAATGAAAGGAACAATCTAAATTGACACAGAATTATGTTTGGCCACTGTCCTCTAAAAATTCAAATGAAGACAATAATTCTGAATACCTATGTACACCAAGCATTCCTACTAGGGCATGAGGATTGAAATGAAGTAAGTTCAAAGGTGAGCCTGACATGCAGCCATAGCAATTAATCTTGGGTTTCTGCCCCCTTAAAATTGACCAGTAAAATAAAAGAAATGCTTTACCAATAGAACAAAATTGAATCATTTTAGATGTCTTTGCAAGATTTGTCCTGAATCAACTAGAATAGATCTGCCGGTAGGTAAACACCATAGACTCCCTAAGAAAGGACAAGGAAAAGAGGTGACAAAGATGCTCTTTGGGGGAATAAAATCATCCTAAAATCTGAAAATATTTCCCACTCTGGCAGTCAAGGAATCATGGTCCTTTCCCCAATAAGAGGGAAAGTGAGAAGAGCATCCAACTGAAGGGCCTCCAGCTTACATTCTAGTCATAACCCTCCCTAGCTCACTATGAGATGTGAGCACTCTCTGGATCTCAGTTTCTCACCCACAAAATGATGGGTGGACTGAAAGACCTCTAAGTTTTCCAGTTCTAACATCATCTGGATCTGTGAGGAACTCCTTCCTGGTTGGCCCCAAGAGGCACCTGGAGACTTTGGTTTTAGCGAACCAAGGAATCTCAGTGTTGAATGAGGACATAGCTCCTCCGTGTAGAATTTTAGAAACCATGCAAGCTCTTTGGGTCTTTTAAAAAAATTAGTTGGTCCCTGGGCTGTCTCATATAACTTTAATATTTACACGATGACAAAGTGAAAGTGCTCATTAGCGTTTGAGCCAGAGTAATACCATTCTCTTTATTCATTCCAATGAGCTTATTTTATATGAGCAAGAAAAAGCTGGAGAGGTAGCCGCCCATGGGATATCTGCCTAGCCAAAGTGAGTCTCAGGTGGAAATAAATTGTAAAAGTATTCACATGAAACCTGCGAGAAATCTGTTCTTACAAATGTGTCTGACCTCTAGAGGGCGAGGCCATAAATAAACAACTTGATATGCCCCTTCCCTAGTTCAGCCCAGAGCTGCCCACCATTCCTAGAGGTGCCCAGTCAACTCATTCTCCAGATGCAGAATCATCATTGGGAGTGATGGGTGAAGGGGCACCTAACACGAGAGGAGCAAAGATCTCTTCCAAATTTCTACCTCAGAATAGCTTGAAAGACTTCAAGAGTCCAGGTGCCCCTTCAGACTGCACTTTCTTAGCTACACTCTCTCTAGTTGTGATGGGTGTCTCAAAAAGGAACACCTCTCCTCCTCGGTTTATGATGCCTTCCACTTCCCTTCCATCCTAGCATGTCTTGGTTCCACTTGGAATCTACCCAGGAGCACTTTCTCTTTCAGTAGATGGATGTGAGCTATTACTTCCCAGGATCCGCTGTGACCTTACTGGAGGGACGGAGGCACTCTTAGCCACAGAACTCAAAGTAAGTGCCATCACCGAAAGGGGTACCTCTGCGTATTTGGGGCCCTTCTTCTCTTCTGGCACACCCAGGAAAAAACCTAGTGGAGTCCACCAAAGGTTTCTGAGGATTAATTCTGTAAGAAAGCCTTACGCTGAAGGGAATCCTCCTCCAGGGGATGACTCTGCTCTGTACTCCTGAACTCTGATGGAATCACATCTACATCAACAGGGCCTGTAGCGGAAAAGGAATATCACCCACTGGTGAGGAGGGGTAAGTTGTTCCCCTGTGGTTCCAGAAAATGGCCAGAGGCACAGCACTGCTGTTGCAGTTTGAGGTTTTCACTAACATCAAATACAGAGTATCATTTGCATTTGAAATTTTCCAGAACTCCTCATTTTAGGTCAGGACTGGCCTTACACATAGGTTAATGGCTTATGTGGAAGGATTTAATACATCCAAAAAAATAATCCACAAAAAGAATTATAGCCCCACCAACCTGCTGTGGCATTCATTAGTGACCCTTTTGAGTTCAACCATTGAAAGTGCAGGTTAAAAAGCAAATGAGTTACTCAGAAAGATAACACATAGAACTGTTATCAACTGTTATTTAATGTCTCAGTACTGCTGGAATGTCCGACTAAGAAGTTGGATTAAAAATCAACATACCAATAAATGAAGATTGGCTTTATATACTACATAGTTAATTTGTGAAAATGGTAACATTAAAAAGTGGTACCAAAATGTAAATAGAATCAAGATCGCTTTAGATAAATTAATGCATGATAGGCCCTTGATATATTACTAGTGGAAATAAGTTTGGGGGATATAGTTCAGCCTTTGAGATTAGAGTCAAGAAGAAAAGTTATCTCCTCTGGTGCCCATGACAGAAGCAGAATATTAGTACCACTCATAGTGGATCAAACTCAGTTTGTAATTCACTGTAAGTGGCTTATATGTTAGAAAGAGCAGAAAGATCTGGTTTTTACTGTCTCTACTACTCATAAGGTGCATGACCCTGCTCAAGTCACCTAAGAAATGTGAGCCTCAGGTTCCTCGTCTATACAATTGGGATGTGGAAGAGAAGACTAAATGTAAAATTCTTGTTCAGTAATTCTCTACTAAGGAGTTACTTTTTCCCTCCTCCATTCACATATGTCAGGGAGCAGGCTGATGGTGCCAGCAAAGGACCTTCAGCAAGCCAAGGCCTGTTTCTGAGCCACTGGTAGCTCTGAGTTTGGGACAGGCATGTCACTCCCATGCTTTATTTCTTGCTCACTTGTTTTCTGGTGCATGTTCACAATATAAAAGACACGGCTACTTTCTAGGTAAGAAGCGATAAGCTTTTGGTGTTTATGTGCTAGTCTGTTTGTCTGTCTTCTTTTCATATAAGAACCACCTTGTTGATACAGCCTGGGAGTTTCAAGAGGGCAGAGTTTCTTTCTATTTAATGAACTGAGGATGATGTTCCATAGAGAACCACACTTAAATGGGGACTAAATAATGCATCAGTATCATGACTGTGATGCCACAAATATTAAAGGAGATGTCTTACAAAAGAAAAACCTCCCTCTCTCACTGAATCACTAACTCCCACGTTCTATACAAACAAAATCAAACTGCAAACACCACCAACATGGCAAATGAATGTAGGCACACTGGCCAAGTAATTAAATTCTATTTGTCACCCAGAATAATACTGGAGACCTTCACAGCCTGGGGGACTCTGTGACTCCACCCGCATTTTTACATGGGAAAAATCAAATTAGGCTGAGTACCTTCGGCTGCATCCAGAAAGAAACAAGCTGCAGAAGGACAGCATGCTGCCTGAGGGAACTGCAGAGTGTGAGGCAGGGGTGAGCCCAAAGGGACAGACCTCTGCCTTCTCAGCACCCAGGGTTGGTTTCCAGCTGATCACATAGTTTAACCCTTTTCTTTTATAGACAAGGAAATTGAGGCCCAGATGGGCTAAGGGTCTTGCCAAAGACCCCAGGTCAGAAGGCCAAGATAAGGTTGAGAACTGCTTATGAAAGACTCAGACCCAAAGCAGACGACCACGTTTTCTTTCAGTGGAAACTGGAAAGCCCATATGACCCTACCCAGCCTTGGAAGTTCCCGTTTATTACTAACAAATAGTAAACCAATCAGATTGCCAAGGTTACTTGAAAGCCAATCAGAAGGCCTCCAAAATCCCAACATAACAGAACAGCCGCCCATCAAAGACTGTCTTAAGTCATCTTCCTTCTCCTTTCTTTTCTTTTTTTGAGTTGGAGTCTCACTCTGTCACCCAAACTGGAGTGCAGTGGCACACTCATGGCCACCACAGCCTCAAACTGCTGGGCTCCACGATCCTTCCTCCTCAGCCTTCCAAATAGCCGGAACTACAGTCACGTACTACCATGTCCGGATATTTTTTATTTTATTGTAGAGACGAGGTCTCGCCAAGTTACCGGGCTGGTCTCAAACCTGCGAGCTCAGGTGATCTACTCGCCTCAGCCTCCCAAAGTGCTGGGATTACAGGCTGAGTCACCTACTTTCTTTATAAACCCCTTTGAGCCTGTGCCAAAAGTGACAGCATCTGGCACTCTGACTGCAGTAAGTTCTGACCAGCTCTTCTAGGCGTCTTGGTCCTTTGGGCAGTTTACACCTGTCTTCTAACCACACGTCCACTGCAATCCCTGCATGCGGTTGTTTCACCCTGGCCCCAACTTCACTTGAGGAGGTCTTTGCCTGTGGTTTGAGTTCCAAGACCTGCTTGCCTCACAAACATTAATGTCAATACTTCTGGCTTATTTCAAAGCCACGGAGCCCCTGGAATGCAGCTGAGGCTGAGGAATCTGGGGGGGTCTCGGCCAGCTTTATCACCTCCCTCCTCTGAGGGGGTAGAAGTCCCCAATGTCTCATGGTCCCCTGTGATTGTGGGAATTCCCATCCCAGCTCAGAGCAAACTGGGACCACTCTGACCACCCATCGGAAAGTGAAGGGAGGAAGGGGTCAGGGCGGAGGTCACTCCTGCCGTTGATCTTCCTGGTGTAGGTCCAGCCTGTCAGAAAGATAAAAGTACAGCCACGGGTCTGGGTATGTGACTCTCCTCCATCTTCCTCCGGAGTTTGGTGGTTCCCAGAAGAAAGACTCAGCTAAGAAACTGCTATGACAGTTGGTTCTGGCCCTGAGGATGCTGGGAGTGACAGCAGGCTGCTGAGGTTGAACAGTGTCTGTGCTGTTCTCTGCACACCACCTTATGCAGGGTGTAAGAATTCCTGGCCCCAGATCCTAGTTCCTGCTGAAACTTGAAGCTGACCAACAGAGTGATTGAATTCCTAACACTTGCTGGAAGCAACTGCTTGTCACTGAGACAGTGGTGGGTGGAAGAAGGAGGAGAATTGACCCAACCCTTCCTCTTGGCTGTACATTGTCATAGAAATTGCCAGAACCCCTAGATCCCTAGAATTCCTGGATTCAAATTCCTAGAATTCCTAGATGCAAACTGTCTCTGACATAAGTAGCTCCAGAATTTGGGGAAAGTTATTTAACCTCTTGGGTTCTCTTCATCCATAAAACAGGAGTAGAATGCATACTGAGAACGCAGTATGAGTCAGCGATATTGTAAAGTTCAAGGCACACAGTAGATGCTCAATGAAAATTAAATTCTGTTCCCTAGTTTCTGGCTTGTGAGTTTGGGGTCAAGCTCAATTCATCCCAGGGAAGACATGATGGGGGAAAAAGGAGGAGGAGGAAAGTTCAGGGGCTGTGGCTGCCACTAATCCACTTTAAATGACAGCATCCTCACAAGCCCATGAAGTCCAGCAAGATTTCTCTTCTTTTTTGTGACATTCTCAGAAATGAAGAAAGAGGGAACCAAGACACGGAGACTCCGATCTTTAGCTTTATTTTAGTTCTAATACAAGGAGCTGACGGTGTTTGGAGGGTTGTGTGTTTGCCCAGGCAGTGTGGATAATGCCAAGGTGACCCAGCCCATCTTCAGGCTAAAGCCAACAAGCAACTGTCCTGGGTCCCAGCACCTACAGAAATATAAAAAGTATCAAATCCCAAATGTTCCCTGGCAATCTCTGTCTACAAAATATAAACCACCACCAACAGAACTGGCAAAGAAACTTGGCTTAGGGTATGTCTACTACAACCCCTGATTTCATGTTGTTTGCTAAAAGAATGGAGGAGAGGAAGGGTGGGGGAGGGAGGGAGGAAGGAGGAAGGAAGGAAGGAAGGAAGGAAGGAAGGAAGGAACTAGGCCCCCAGCATAGGGAAGGGGAAGAAAAGAAAAGTTCTAAAGTTCTGACTGAAAGACCACATGAGAGAGAAAGGAAAGGAATGAATTAAAGTCACAAAAGGTTGTGAGTTTATTTACAATTCAACTAAACAAATTATATTCCCACACAAACATTCTGAGGATTAAATGGACAATATAATATCTTTGAGCTCTTTCTGATCAAATGCTTTGCTGTTAAAGGTTATATTCCTGGGGAGCTGATACTGAGGCTTCTTGTTCCTTGTCAGTAAACACAAGAAGAGGCTGACCCTGTGTAAATTTGAATTACATAAAACCTTTCCCCCAGCTGTCTGGTCTCTTAACAGCCCCTTTTTACTGAGCTCTGTGGTTATAGAATGTAAATATCTTTATCTTAGCAGCACAGACTTTTGAAATTTTGACATAATAGAATTTCCTCCTCACAAGGCATATCAAACACCATTGCAAACTGGGGCCTGTTTTACTTTTAACCAGGACTAAAGCAAAGGGTCTCTTCTTTGTGTATTTGTCATTGGACTATTTCCACATGATCAATACGGTGTTCCCTCTGACCATCCCTACCAGTTAGAAGCCTCAGGAGCCTGCTCGACCACCCCCGAAGGCAAGGGTATGAAGGGATTGTGAAAAAACACAGCAGGACATTGGGGGCAACAGAGAGACTGTAGGAGGACTGTGTGGGCAGATGTCTAAAAGCAGGAAAGATCAACAGGCAGCCAACACGAAGTGACTTAGGATGGAGAAAAAAAGTTTCCGTGATCTTGGCTTATCACTGTTCTGTGAAGCTCCAACTCAGTGTCGAGTTGGTATGAAAACTCAGGAAATTTTAAAAAATGAATCCCTATAACTCCAGGACCAGCATGGTATAGGTTTCTTGAGTGAACAAATGAACAAACAATCAATGCATGAGCAATAATACTGAGAAGAGGAAGAAATCTATTACAGGTTAATGAATGGTGTCCTAGAAGATTCCTCTTTGTCTCTCATTGTCTTCTGACTCAGGGAGACAACAGCTGGAGCAGGGTCCTCAGGGGATAGGGACCTTGGAGGCCACACATTTTAGAGAGCATTTAACCACTACCTGCAATTCCTCAGGCAGTTTGAATCATTTGCTTCCATGATATGTTCCCCAGCCATTGTAACCTCTAATGGCTGGTCTCTGAATCCCTCCTTCATATGTGAGCCATTTTCTCATTTGGAGAATTAACGCTGCCTTGACTGTCGTGCTTCTTTCTTCCTTCTCTAGTGATAAGATCCTCAAGGGTCGAGACTGTCATACCCTGGCTTTTGTGTTTGCTTCACTGCATACCCTAGAGCTGAGTACATATGAAAGAATGAATCAATTAATAAAATTAATGAACACGTGCCAAGGCTTAAGGAGAAGAACATTAACTGCTTGGTTTGATGACAGAAAGCAGCATCACTCTTTGTGTCTAGCCCCCAGCTCTTATGTGAGGAGCCCACGGTGATACGCGGGCACCTGCAGCCCGTACCTAAACCCTGCAGCTGGCACGGGCCTGTCGTCTGCTCTTCATTCGCTGCTCTCACGAGTTGTAATGACAAGTTCAGCCCTTCATGTTGCATGGTGCCTGCCAACCTGGTGAGTGTTTCACAGCTGTCCCAAGTCCCAAGATGATGTATCAGGGCTGAAAACACACTCCAATTCCTGCAGACAACGAAGCAAATGTCAAACAAGGTCAGCCTTGGGAAACGTGGGACCTGATTGAGAGACAGCTGTGTCGGACTAGTGTGGCTCAACTAAAGTAAGCTTCCACATACAAGGAGTTTGCATGCAAATAGGCCAGCAGACCGCTGAAAAAGGCTCACGGAATTCCCCTTTCACTGGGTGCCTTTTTCTGCATCCCAACCTCTGGGGAGTCCTCAAGATATTAGGGGAGATTTCAGCACGGGTTGTGGGACTCTGTCTGCTCCCAGGTCACAGGAGTCACCTTGGCTTTTGGAAAGGCCTTCCCAGGGTGCCGGGTTTTCATGATTTACATTTAGAGCTCTGAAGATGAACAGGTTTAAGAGAAAGTCAACAGAGGATATCTTTCCAGAAGGGAGAGGGCTCTCCGGCTCCAGGAGGCTCAGGGTGGTCTGAGTGGATGCCGGAATGTGGGTAACAACCCTCAGTTGCAACAAGGAATCTGAGGAGGTCCACGATTAAGTTTTTTAATGCAATCATCGTTCTCTCCCGTTTCCCAGAGGCCGGGACTAGAAAACAATGCAGAAGCAGACAAGCGGCCACGAGATGGCAGCAGATGGCAAGAAACGCGAGCTGCAGGCGGGCTCCGGGAGAGTTGGGCTCGAAACCCCTCCATTTTGCTTTACATCTTTAATGAGATATGTGAAGAAAATTAGTCCCTTACATGCTAGACACAGATGCCACAGCATATGGAGAGATGCCGCACAGCAATATTTCTCTGGTTATTAAACAGGAGGCGCCTAACCAGTCATTCGCTGCATCCTCATGCAGGGCTGTCCTTTATGTCTCCGGATACTGTTGTTGACGAGGTAGCAGCAGAAGAAAGCTTTTGAGAAGACTGATGTAGGGACGGGGCCTCTGGGCTCCCGAGCACGGCCGGGGGTGGGGGTGGGGGTGGAGGGGTGGAGGGGTGGAAGGGCGGGGATAGGAGACGGGGCACATTGCCTGACGACGAGGAGCAGCCCGCAGGGGCCACTTGGCCGAGGAACACCGTGGCTTCTGCTTCCAGACTCAGCCCCGGCAGCCGTCTGCTGCTCTCTGGCCTCCCTGGCAGTCCTTGGGGGCTCATTTATTCAGAACCCCCATTACCGCCAGACAACTCTGTGGTCTGATCTTTCACCGCAAACCCCACATGGGAAAAGGAGCTCTGGGCATTTTTAAAGAGCAAGCCACGCTTGCTTTGCTGGCAGAATTGAAGTCATATAGCATAACTAAAATGCATTTCAATAAACAGGGGTAAGGCAACACCGCTTCTGTGCCACCCATACAAAAGTAGGGAGCCCAGTCCTGCTGACTGCAGGGAACAGTTTTACTTGGAGGACACGGTTTTTTCTGGGAGACCGTTGCCAAATCTGAGCAGACAGGTATTGCTCTGTTTTATTGCCGTATCCCACTTTCCCACTCCTCACATTTTATTGTCCACTTTCCCACTCCTCACACTTTTCTCCATCCCCAACCGCTCAGTCTGACCACTCCTTATTTAATTCTTCCACCCTCCCTTACCCAGGGTTTCTTAAGGCCTTCGTGGCAGCTGGGGAGCAGAGGACAGGTTCAGTCCAGGCAATCATCTCCCTGCTCAAGCCCAATAAGAGACTGTTCTCTTGTTTACCCAAAAGCCCAAAGCTCCCAGGACTTCTCCAAGCCACTGGTGAAGTCCCTTAGCAATCCTGAAAGTAAACAAGGCAGCCATCTTTGTATACAGAGAAACTGAGGTGCAAAACTGAGCTACAGCTTTGGCTCTCCTGGTCCCATCCCTTCGCAGATTTCACCCCCTGAAGCATCCTCCAGGGATAAAGTAGTAGCAAGATTCATCCTCCTTGGATTTCTCTCCTCGTCTTAGAAAAAATGGCTCCATGTGCAGAAACCTTCACTTGCCTGTGTGACTTTAGATAATTCACTTAACCTCTCTGTGCCTCATTTATCATCTATAATTTGAGGGACTAGAATTGGATGATGACTAAGTCCCATTCAAGATCTATGATCCCGTGGCTTTAATTTCCCAGGCCTCTGCCAGCCCCCGTGGCGTGTCACACAGGGCACTTTTCCCAACAATAGCCAAATGCAATGGGAGCAAGCAGAGTTTCCCTCTCCAGTTGAGAAGAAATGTGGTGTTGGTTGGAGTCTTGTTGACGTCCTTTGTCCTCAGAGTGAGGCAAACGGGGAGGTTTCAGATGTTATTGGCACTAACAGCAGGGCCTGGAGGTGGCTACACTCTTGTGGAAGGACCACGCAGAGCTGTCCCTGTGGGCAGTGGGGATGCATAGCCAAGACTGGAGGATGTTTTAATAACTACTTCTAATAAAAAGACCTATTTTATTCTGCACAGGGGTCTGGGGGCAAAGCCAGGTCTCCCAGGAGGAATCCACTCTCACCCATAACAGGGGATTGGTTCAGCTCAGCTGCTCTCACAAAGGGCTGAATACAACATGCAGTGGTACAGGCAGCTCCCCGCAGCTCCATGTGAAAATGACTCACAGCAGTTATGAATATCAAACCTCCTTTGATGTGTTCCCAGACATGAGGAACAGTCACAGGGGGGAGGAGATGGACTCTGGTTGCTGGCTCTGTGGGGTGGTACGCAGAGGGCCTGGACACATCTGGTACCATCCCGAAGCTCTGGGAGAAAAGCAGGCTGGGTAATTACCTAGGACTTCCTAGGATAACAGAGCTCCCTTTCATCTATCTCTCTCCCTTTCTCTCTCTCTCTTTCACTCTTTCTGTCTCCAGCTACAAGGGAATTAGATTCTCCAAGAAATTACAACCTGTTTCTGTACCTGTTATTCTCCTGAGGGAATAACAATTCACATCCCTGAGTAAAAGTTGTTTTATTGAGCACAAAATGAATGCACCCCCTCACTCAGCATCTGTGCTGATTGCTTTAAAGCCATAGACCCGGCCCCAGTCAGCCGTGCAGAAGGATTTTCCTCTGTAATGGCCATTTCTAGGCTCTCAGCCTCTCGAGTGGCCGCATGGTACCTTGTTCTCCTAATAGGTTCTCAATGATGATTGAATATAAAGGTTTCAAGTCTCTCTTGTGTTGGCAGCTCCTGAGACTGGGTCACTCACAGTCGTCCACAGCAGATGACAGAGCTGTGCCAACTGTCAGATGAGTGTCAGGGCTCACAGTAGAAGGGGAGGGTCAGCCACTGCCACCTCATGCCTGTGTCAGTGGAAAGCTTGTTTATATGCAAGAGCTTCTCCCATTCTCAGCGGGGTTCAAGAGCACGTTGGTCACTAGAAACTTGAGCAAAGTCCTTACAGTCGTAGAACAGAATGGCAAAGGGCATATAGGGAGAGAATCTGTTCCACTCCATGCCTGCACATTTTCACTTTCTGAATTGATTTTTAAATTTCATTTATTTGGAGTTTTGTTGTTGTTTGTTTTTTTAATTTTATTTTAAAGATATGAGGCTGATTTTATTTTGCAGCCAAGTTGGGCTTTGACTGGAAAATTCCTATACCCACAGAGATGTGCACACACCCACACAGGGGAATAACATAAACAACTACTGTTTACTGAGCACCGACCACGTGGCAGGCACGATGCCCAGGGCCTTCACCCGCATCCTCTCCCCTAATCCTCACAAATGTGCTAGATGTGGGAGTGGGGGGCGGGGATAAGTTATCCCCAGTTTACAGATGAGGAGCCTAAGGCTCGGAAAGGCTAAGATACTTTCTTAAGATTGAACTAAAGCAACAGAGCTAAAAATCTAGACTGTTGGATTTCAAAGCATGGTCTCTTAACCATGGTATTGTGGGGCAATATGGTGATTATGAGGCGCTTACTATGTTTGAGGCTCCAAGTCCACAAGGGAGCTCAGGAATGACAGGTCCTCACTTCACAAAGCTTCTGTATAACCGCACATCAATGCACACAGAGCTACACACACATGCACAGAGCTTTCGTAACTTGTGGTATCTTCCGAGACTCCTGAAGTCAAGATAAAGAGGTTCCATCCCTCCTTGCCATCCCATTCTCGGACCTCCTGTTGGTTCAGTAAAGACGGGGGTCTTCCACAGTAGGGCTGCAGCTGCTTGAATTTTGCAGACAAATATATGAGCAATTCAACTTTTTATACATTATTCTATAGTTACCCAGTTCCTGAGCTGGTCAATGTGTATCTTGTTTTGTTTTTTAACTTGGTCAGGAAGTTTCTCTGACCCATTTCTCCTTTCAGGAGGGTAGCGCAGAAGAGCAACAAGGCCAGGAACAGAAAGGATTTCAAGCTTGCTGAAGGTTCAGAAAGTCAACTAGAAGGGATAAAGCAAGGGAGGACTCAGGGTGGGGGTGAAATTCCATGACCTCGTGAGGTAAGTGGCGATATACTTAATGGACCCTGCGTGGCAAGGGGAAACAGAAAGAAGGCAGCAAACATTGCACTTGTTACAGATTTTGCCAAGAATAGATTGGCTGCCGAGACTACTTCCACTTTGACTCATAGATTATGATCTGGAAGATGGGACAGTGTCCACTGTGCTGAACATTTTCCAGTCACTTTGACCCAACTGGGGGGACTCCTCAGTGTTAAGAGAGACTTCCCTCCAAAGCCAAGTTAATGGACCACCCACGTACAAGACAGGAATGTGAGACCGTGTAAGTCCCAGGAAGAATGTAGACCTTCTTATGGACTAGACCTCTTTGCAAATCTAATAAGAAAAGTTCATTATGCACAGAAGTTTCCATCCAATTTTATTTCAGATTTGTGCTCCTTTCTGGACTGGCCTGGAATCTGGAGGTAATAATTCTAGACCAAAGTCTCCCTAGAACCTTGAAAAAGACTGAGTGTATAGCTCTACGTAACTACTCCTCCCACTGTCACCACCACACTTTCTAATCCCCGGGGAAGCATGGACATCTTGTCAGCCAGTTACTCTTTCTCCTGACAAAATCCAAATTGGGAAATCAACGTGGTCTTTGTTTCTGGCTCTCTCTATGCATACCTCTCAAGGTGGCCAGTCATAACGAATCTTCATCCTCACTTTCATTTCTCAGCTATGGCTCCCAAATTCTGTTTTCACCTTCCTCATCTGGGGGGAACCTTCGTCCACAGACACCCATCTCAGAACTTCATTCTAAGAATTCATCATTCCACACTTTCTTGCATTTGACCACTGGAGGGCAATGCCAGACCAGCCAAATCACTCTGGGTGCTCTACTCCATCTTCGGCCCCACCTTGCCCTACGATTTCAGGATGCAGTGTGGAATGATGAATTCTTAGAATGAAGTTCTGAGATGGGTGTCTGTGGATGAAGGCTTTCCCCAGATGAGGAAGGCGAAAACAGAATTTGGGAGCCATAGTTGAGAAATGAAAGTGAGGATGAAGATTCATTAATGACTGGCCACCTCCGGTTGGAAGCCAAAACCAAGGACCATTAGTGCACCCCGAGGCTAGCAGCACAGCCAGACCTATTACCGCGGCTCCTCCACAGCTGGGACCACAGGGGGAAAAAAGGCAATTCACTGAAAAGCAGAGTAGGTTCCATGGGTGACACAGTCCCCTGGGAAAGAGCCTGAGAGGGGAGCTTGACTAATTGCGTCATTATCAGGGAGCAATCTGTCTCCCCAGCTAGTTTTGCAGAGTCCTACCTGGCTCCACTCGCTCCGATGTAAGTCCCTAGAGGGTAACATCTTAGTAAGCTCAGCCTCCCTGGATATTAGCACAATGCATGGTAACAGATAGTCACTGGGTGGATAGATGAATGGATGGGTGGACGGATACGTATGTGTACATTGGAATTGGCCACTTTCAGATGTGTTGCTGTTTTCTGGCTCTCATGACACCTAAAGTTTAAGTTATTAATCAGTTGCTGAGCATTCTCCGTCCTGAAGACAGCTAAGGATGGTCAGGTGATTAATTAAACCAGTGGTTGTTATTATACAAATGTTATTCCAAATGTCACTTCAAGAGTTTCAAGTCTCTTATTTTTAGGAAGTCCTTCATTATGTCATCCATGTGTCATCAGACCTCGCCAGCCTGTGGATTACAAAATGCAGACATTAGTTCATTAATATTCCATTTACAATCTCGTCATGTGGAATCTCGGGCATCTGTTATGTCCCCCAAGTGATTTGTAAGAATTTCATATGCCACAGTGTGTCCCCATGGGGCTCAGCAACTCCACAGAGCCAGAGCTCCTTCAGGCCACCTTGTGTCATCTCATGAGACTCTTCTCTGAGCTGCCCTTTCTCTGTGTCCTCCTCAGTGGATCCCATGTCAGCATGGACACGGCCTGCTCTCTTAAGGAGGAGAGGAAAAGTGCACATCTGGAGACCCCAAATCCCACATCAGACTCTTGATCTCCCAGCAGGCTTCCACATAAACAGGGAGCAGCTTGAGGCCCCCAGAAAAATCTGCAGGCATCTCCGCATCTCCAAGAGCAGACAGCAGGGGAGGACTTTTCTTCTCAGTCCAAGGCTAGTCCTTTTCCTCCCTGGGTTTCCCCAGGGAAGTGCTCCACCTGCCCCTCTACTGTCTCAGGTGGGGCCTGACCTTCATGACCCCATCAAGGCAGACATCGTGCTCAGATCCTATGATAACCATATACGGGACATCAACAGCCCTAACATTTTGGTAGAAATATGCCCCTCATTCTAACTAAAAAGATCCCATTTAATTTTTCTAACAAAACACTATCTCCAACTTCTGTGTTCAGTTTTATGATGACTTTATAATCTCCAATACAGTGAATTAATTTTTGTTTTAGATGAGAAGAACTCTACTTTTCTCACCAAAAGAAGAGTGCTTTAAATTTCATCTAGAATCTTTACCTACAGAAACCCAGGGCTGTCTATAGTCTTCAAAGAGCAGCTCTGCCAAAGCAAAAATAAAGAAAAAAGAAAGTCCTGTTTTTACAAAACACTGTTATGAAAATTCCTAACTTAAAGCTGTCCCTATATTCAAACCTAGGTGCTCAGAGTGCATAGTCCTCATTCTTCTCATTAAAAAAAATGTTGTTTTTTTTTTTTTAAAAGGTATCCTTTGACACCTTTCATGAGAGCTAAAAGAGACTGGGAAAAAAATTATTCTAAGATAGCATTTTTCTATCACTGTCCATGGAAGGTGATCATATATTAAGCATGTCCTATACTATGTTCTTTCTCAAGATGCCTTCAGTGTAAGTAAGGGAGAGGCCTCTAGGGTAAAATCTCTGGTCTATACCTGCAAAAAACATTGTACAGAAATTTCCATAAGATAGGAGACTGACAGTCAATACACAAGACTCCACAGGCGAGAAGAATCTGCAGGGCCCTCTCACTGCATTTAAATACAGACCTGCCTCAGGGCTCCGATTTCCAGGCCCAGGTCTCAGTGGGTGGATAATGCCTGTGGCCTGATGCCAGGCCTGATGTCCAGGTTTAACAATGATGGCAGGCCACAGATCCCCCGGCTCTGTGATTTTGAAAGCCCAGAATCTTTCCCAAGTTTTCAACCTACTGACATGCACCTTGACCCAGATGAGAAGTGTCTGAGACTGTTTCCCTTAAAATCACAGTCATTTCTTAAAACTTCAAAGCCAAGTGGCCATGATTATTAACTACTGGACCTGATTTTTTATGATGCTGTGGCAGAGCAGGAAATCTTGGTCAGTCCTTCCAAACTGCACGGATTGGGTCACCCCCTGGGGAAATGATGACACTATGCTACCTTGTTGAACACCGAGGACTCCAGTAAGGACTATGAACCCCAAATATTGCTAGTGTGAGAGTCATGTCCTTTAGTTCATTCACCAGGAATTATCCAGTCAGAATAGTTTTCTTTAAAGTTCCCAGAGTCCAGCAGTTTGCCTACTGGCAAACTGGATTCAGATGAGACTTCTGAGCATCACCTGTGCCTTGGACAGAGCACATTGGCATCTCCTTGCTCATATGCCGTTGGTGGGAATGTAAGCTAATTCAGCCCCTGTGGAAAGCAGTTTGGAGATTTCTCAAGGAACTAAAAATAGATTTGCCATTTGACGTAGCAATGCTATTATTGGGCATATACCCAAAGGAGCACAAATCACTCTACTACCAAAAAGACACCTGCACTTGTATGTTTATTGCAGCACTATTCACAATAGCAAAAACATGGAACCAACCTAGGTACCCATCCATCAACAGTGGACTGGCTCAAGAAAATATGGTACATATATACCATAGAATCCCCTTTCATAACCATGAAAAAAGAACAAAATCATGTCATTTTCAGCAACTTGAACTGGAGGTCATTATTCCAAGCAAATGAACACAGAAACAGAAAACAGAATGCCACGTGTTCTCACTTATATGTGTGAGCTAAGCACATGGCATAAGGATAGAAACAAAAGACACTGGAAACTCCCAGAAAGGGGAGGGAGTGAGGAGGACAAGGGTTGAAAAACGACCTGTTGGGTACCATGCTCACCATTTGGGTGATGTGCTCAATAGAAGCCCAGACCTCACCATCACGCAGCATACCCATGTAACAGATCTGCACATGTCTCCCTTGAATCTAAAATGTAAAAAGAAAGAAAGAAAATAAATTCCCTAGGAAATCTACCCTTTAGAAATGGCCCTTCCTAAAAGCAGTGAAAGAATGAGAGGGGCATGTGTTTTCCAAAGGGAGACATATACAGACCTTCTTACCAGTAATTTCTAGAGTCAGACCACGATAAACGTTTATTGGAGTACAATGCACAGTTGCCCAAAGGAGGGGAAAACTAGCTTGGTTTAGGAGGAGAGGAGAGGGTCCTTGTGGAAGTTTTAGCTGAAGTGACTTAAAGGATGAATGGTTTGATAAATGAGGGATTGGAGAAGGACATGGCAGGCAGACAGACTGCAGCTTGAGCAAAGACAAGAGGCATACAGAACCATGCTTCGGGAGCATTCACTCTGTGGAAGTGGAGTGTGGAGTGGTATGGCATGGCCTAACTGAGAAAGGTTTTGTGAACCAGGCTAAGGAACTTAGATTCTGTTCTATGAGAAATGGGCATAAATCAGAGTTACATGAAAGGAAATATGCTTAGAATGTGTTTTGGAGAGATCACAAAGGATGGGAAGATTGGTTCTGAGACTGAAAACTGTGAAATCAAATATAAAGTTAATACAAAAACTGAGGTAGACATTGAGAAGGATCGGAAATAGGGACTTGCAAAGAGGAAACAGATAACAGATTTAAGAAACACCTCAAAGGTAGATGAATAACAAGTGAGAGTAAAAGAGAACAGAGAGACGGTCTCTTCCTGGCATCCTGGTTGTGTGCTGGAAGATTCTCTAGGTTGTATGACCCAAGACCTTGCCATGAGAAATTAATCCTTACTCATTAGTCCACTAAAGCTTAAGGTGTCAATCCTTTCAGGAATATTTTTATGTTTCTACAGTCCAAAGGACTAATCTCCAATGGCAGAATTCCAGGCACCAATAGAGGAGATTTGGGGGCAGTGGTCTTCTCAGGCCCCTCAAATATCATTACATAGTTGACCGCTCAGTCCTCTTATTTATAAAGCTGTTTGCATGAATAAGCGCCCAACTACTGTGCTTTTAACCATCTGATTACTGCTTGAATATGAAATCTAAGCCAAACATCTATATTCTTCCTCTTCTCTGAATTATCTTTTTTCCTCTCTTCAGATTGGGACAAAGAAGCCCAGATCCAGAGAAAATCTGTCATAAGTCCTTCACCTCCCAGTTAGAACCTCATTCCAGTAAAATGGCTTTGGGTACGACATTCCCCCAACACCAGAGACAGCCTTCCCTAAAAGTCTTGGGTGGGCCTGTCCAGGGCCACCACACAGCACACATACAGTCTTCCCACCCAGCTCTACTATTCCCAACATCACCCACACTGTCAAGGCCAAGCTTCTTGTGGACCCCTGCACACCAATGTCACATCACTCACTCTGGTGCAGACACACCTGCAGCCATGCCACCAGCACTCCACCTCCCCGTGTCTGTGTGTGTGTGTGTGTGTATGTGTGTGTGTGTCTATGTGGCCATGGCTGTCGTCAACTCAATTCTGTGTAATCCTAAATTCACACATCCTGAGGTAGGTGTCTCCTTATTTTTTGTCCATTGTCCTGTTATTCCTTCAAAGTTTTTCATGAGAGTATTTTCCAGAAAGACAAGTGTCTTAGAAGAAAGAGAAGGAAAGAGATGAGATAAAGAGAGTGGCAGTGGAGGGAATAGAGATTTTGAGAAAGGCGATAAAACAGAAAGGATTCTCGACCTCCATTCGCCTATGTTCCCAAAATAAGATTGGTCCTAAAGATATCTTATTATTTATCCCAAATTAAAATTTTCTGGCTCTGCAGTCATTGTGTACACAATGAAAAGAAAGCCATCACACAAAAGATGCAGTTATCCTACAGTGGGAACAATCTCAGCTAAGCTGGTTCTGCTCCAAGAATAGAATGATAACAGTGCTAAGTCAGGAACTCCAAAACTTTGATGGCCAACAAATAGAATGATTTCTTGATGGGAGAATGGCTATAAAGGAAAGTGAGCAGAAAAGCGATCCTCTGACTCTTGGATGAGGCATGCGTTGCCAGGGAAAATTCTGGTCTGGATTGCTCCATGGTGAGATCACAACCAGTTGTGCTGACTAGGAATAATCCCTGCCTGTACTCCAGAAGCCCCCTCACTTTGCCCCTGTTCAGATATAGTATCAGATGCTTTCTATTGCCTAGAGTTAAACATCATCACCAGATTTTTAAATTCCATGATGGCAGGAATTTGGCTAGTGCTTGCTTCCATTATATCTTCAGCACTCAGCAGAAAGTTTGTATACAGTTGGCACTCCATAAACATTTGCTGAATGAATGATTGATTGATTCATCAATGAATTGATTAACTTGAACAGATTACTTCCTCCCAGTCTGGCTTCTGAAGAGTGAGTCCCAGACCTGGAAACTGCCAGATGGGTAGTGAAGCCACAGAGCATTCAGAAAAATGGCTGTTTCTACCTTTACTCATCCTTCTGTCTACCTAAGATTCCTAAAATTCAGGAACAAGGACCCAAGAACATGACCAACCAAGTGTCTTTCAACAAAAGATCATCTCCCTGGTTGTTTCCTTTCAGAGAATAAGCCTCCTGGGGCTGATAAGGGAATGGCACTATATGCTGAAAACACAGGCCCTGAGTAGCAGAGGGGGACCCGAGACGCCTCTAAAGGGGGCCCGTTGGATTGCAGCCTTTGAACAAATCTGAGTGTGTCTTTTGATAGCACAGGCACTGGCCACCCCCAAGGACCTCTTTCCTTTATTGCTGCAGCAATGAAGCAGCCACATGGCTGTTGTAGATAAGGTGGCCAAAGTGCATTGTGCATGCAAAGTAGGCTGTGTGGTGAACAGCACTGAGAAAAGCTGCAGACGCACCATGGACTGGCTTCTCTGCATTGTGCTGCCCTGCCTCTGTAAGTGGCCCCCAGGTAAATGGGTGCAATTTCTCACCACTTCTCGTTTTCAATTCTTTTTTTTTTTTTTTTTTTTTGTCCACCAGACAGCTCCTACAGGACTGAAATCAACATGGCCATCATGATTGGGACAGATGTAAAGTTCCAATGCCAACATAACATTCCTGACGGGAATTATGATTTTATGCACTGACATCTGCAGAGAGCTAACCAAAGGCTCGCCTTTATCTGCCATGCCTTTCATGGTACATGGAGGCAGAGCAGAACCAGTTGTGTGTGGACAGAAAGTTGTCCACCAGTCCCTTAGCCATTAAGCACATGCAGCCAAGAGACAAAGTTATTTACTGCTGTGATCCACAGGCACCATAATGCATGCTGGATATCATGCTAAACAGAAACGATAAACCTCAAGCAAGCTCAACACAGAAATTTCGGAGGATTTGCCAGTAAGACACAGAGCATTCAGCGTCATTTTGAACTTGCC
The DNA here is from genome assembly GCA_963574415.1 of Tarsius wallacei. NCBI lineage: Eukaryota > Metazoa > Chordata > Mammalia > Primates > Tarsiidae > Tarsius > Tarsius wallacei. Next base: position 60,165 of record CAUYQG010161322.1, on the reverse strand, counting down.
CCACTTATTCACCAATTCTTTCATTCAAAACTAAGAGGCCCAAAGCCGGGCTCAGTGGCTCAGCCTGTAATCCCGCACTTTGGGAGGCTAAGGTGAGTGGATTGCCTGAGCCCGCGGGTTCGAGACCCCCCTGGGCAACTTGATGAGACCTCATCTCTACAATAAATCAAAAAATTAGCCAGGCGTGGTAGCACACGCCTGTAGTTCCAGCTACTTGGAAGGCTGAGGTGGAAGGATCGCGGGAGCCCAGCAGGTCGAGGCTGCAGTGGCCGGGAGCAGCCACTGCACTCCAGTCTGAGCGACAGAGTAAGACTCCAACTCAAAAAAAAAAAAACTAAGAGGCCCAAATTGATATACTAAGTATTGTGGGGATACGAAGATATAAAACAAGTACTTCTCATATAATAATATGTATTCAGCAGGTAGCACCTTCTCGCTTTTATCTTGCTACACCATGAGAAGTGAAAATTAAATCCTGTGGAATTACTTGAATCTCCCACCTGACTAATAAAAGCATCGTCTCTGATACGCAGAGGAACAAATAAATTGGACACACATACAAAATCAAGACCAGCAATTAACAACTTAATTATAGACCTTTGACTTGCCAACTTCTAAAAGCCTGAAAAAATATTAAATATCTATATACACACATATATGCATATAGTAAGTTATACAGGTCAATTAGAGATAGATAGAAAAATAGATAGATAAATGAATATAGAGTGGATAGCATTGTAAGATGATTGAGCTCAAGTTCAGACTTAAAAGCCAGATTTCTTGAGTTTTGAATCCCAGAACTTCCACTTACTGACTCACTAGCTATATATATGACCTTGGGCAAGTTACTTTGTGCCTTGCTTTCCTCATCTATAAACAATAACAATAATACCTACCCTCGAGGATTGTTGCAGGAATTAAGTGAACCATCACTTGTGAATGTATTTAGAGCAAGCCTTGGCACATGGAAAGCACTAAGTATTAACTACTTGTGTTGTTGATGGTGATGGTATCCTGATGAGGATTACTACATTTTGCAGCTGTTGAACTGTGTTGAGCCTACAGGAAGTTGTCAATGAGAAATAAGTCAGTCTCTTGGACAATTAAACATTCATTTCCACATTGGTATCCCATTTAGTAGGAGCTAAGTATCAAGGAAATTCAGAGAAATACAATTCAAAAGACCTTCAGGACCTTTATAAATTATTGAGGGCAATAGAAGAAAAAATACAAAGGAAAGTAATTTCTGCTTGACCCTCATAAAACAAGCAAATATAGACTTTGTGGGATATTAAAATACAACAGTAGCCCCGCTCATTAAATGAATAGGGCAGTGGAATAATTTATAAATGTAGAGTCAAAAATATAAAAGTTGTTTATGAACATAATTTTAAGAAAGGAATTCGTTCTATGAGCACGACAGGCACACTAGATGACCTGAAAAAGTTCCCACCTCTGAGATGAAAACAAATTAAGTCAAAGTAAGCCTGACCTTATAACATCCTGGACAGCTGTCAAATGAGAATCAGCCCAGGAATGCAGAAGGGAGTAGACTCTACAAAGACACATCCACATCAGCCTCAAGGACCCATTCATGGAAGCTACTTGGCATGAAGCCTAGCTGAGAACTGAGGATAAGAAAGTACCATCCTCTCTAGTTTTTTCCTGAAGATGCTGGGTCTCCTGCTGCTTCAGATCCTGTGTTCAGTTGGAATCCCAATCCCCTGCTATCTTGCTGGCTTTCTCATTTGCAGCCAGTATATGGGCTTAACAGTACCAGTTCCCCCAAGAACAGCTCTTTAAGGACCCACGATCACACAAAATAGGATGGTTTTCTGGCGATAAAGAATTTGGGAGGGGAATTTGGAACCATTTTGTAAAATTAGGTTTTGGGGTCAGATTTCAAAGTCTTCACTCTCATGGGACAGGCGCAGACCCAGTGAGTGTTTGGAAAGTGACTGAATTTGTTCCTCCTGGGCTTGCTTTTCTCCAGGTTACCGCACAGTGGTTGTTGACACATCCCCAGAATTGCTGAATGTTATCATGGGGGCCTCAGGTACATGTACCATATACCTCTCTGGTAGCCCTACTCTATTCTCTGCCGGTAAGAAACTATTTAGTAATCCCTCCCCAGAGCCTAAGTTCAAAGACCAATGCCGTGTCACATGCAATAGGAAAATGCGACTCTCTCCTGTCATCCAGGACTCTGATTCTGTCACTCATTACTCCACACTAAGCATCTCCGTGAGGAAATCATCTTTCTTCTTTTTCAAAACCAACTACCATCAAAGGTAAGGGAAAGCTTAGGGAAAGAACAAAGTCATCACAGAACTAAGCGCTGATTGATGACCGCTACTCAAGGGCAAGTTTCCTGGTAGTGATCCATAGCAATCAAAACAAAAGGTGTGGTAGAGCAGATGAAATATTTGAGAGTCTCTGCCTCAACCACCTCATCATGTAACTGGAAGCCCTCCAATCTCCCCACATGATCCTCGAAGGGCAGGCATAGAAGAAAAAATTAGCAGGAAGGTTAAACTAGTGAACAAGTATTCATCAAGTATCCATATGTCTCAGCGTACAGCGTTGGTGTGGTTCATGTTGTATTCAACAACATAGGTTGAGTGTCTAATATGTGACACATGCCATACCGAGAGCCAAGCTCTCTCCCATTCTCGAGTTCCTGCCATGGTGGAGCTTACATTCTCTTAGAGAAGCCAGATCAGACGCATGTGGGAGCAAGAGAAATGCTTGGTTGCGCTAATTATGAGAATGATCCAGGAGGAAAGTACTGATTGAAATAAGGGTATTTCAATTTCAGAATGAGTTAGGTGACGGGAGCCAGGAAAGCCTCCTAAAGGAATTAAATCCTAAACTGAGACTAAATATGAAAAAGCTTATTTATTTACATCCTGAGGTCCCAAGTCAGAAACAGAAGCAGAATCACAGCTCAAAAAAGTCCCCACTGGCCTCTATGCTGTTTTGCTCAGCAGCTGCTTCCTGGGTGCCACACAGCTGGGTAAGTGAGTGCAGACGGAATATTAGCAGCCAGAATCTTTCCAGAGACAAATGACACTGTGATTTTCCTTGACACCCATTGAAATTCCTCACTCATTTCCAAAAATATCTTGTTTGCTTTAAAACAACCAGTGGAGCCCAGACATTTCAGTAAAACAAATCAGAGACACAAAGGGATTCCAGCCTTCTGATCATTCCTAGCCCAAACCAGTTTGACTGAGAAGAATTTACTGACAAAAGCCAGTCCCAGGACACCCGGCAGCTGAGGTCCTGACTAATAGCATCTTGACCAAGAGAAAGCACAACACAGTTTCTTCTCTTTTCATTCACCTCTGTTCCTGTTCTTCAGTTGCTTTTCCAGCCAACTGGAGACAGAGCAGAGAAAACAGCAAGCAAAGCCAGCAATTAGAAACAGGCAAACAGCTGATAAGTGCCGTGCCTAAATAAAGATAAATTGTGGGCCCTCATCAGTCTGACTTCGCTGTTACTAGGCTTTATGTGAGGAGTTTGGGGGTAATGAGTAACAGATAAAGCAAGGAAAGGGCTTTCCTTCACTAAACTTATCTCTTTTTTTCACCCAAAGAACTCGAAGGAGGTGGGGAGAGAGTTGGAGTTTTCTCAGATCAAAGGTAAAATGGGTCCTAAAACTTCCAATTAGAGAGAAAACCAGAAGTTCTGGCACTCTCTCCCACTGATACTCAAGTGATCCTATGGATAAATGTATGATACCAAAGACTGGCAGAGACTATCAGAGAGAATGACACGAGGCTGGACACATAGTAGCCTGTGTGAGTTGATTTGATTTGACCTTGGTGTCTTTGTGCTTCTTAAAGTCCTCCTGGCTGTAGGCCTGGGTAGTTGCCGTCAAAATGAGCAGGTTCATGAAGCCCGGGAAGGTGGTGCTGGTCCTGGCCGGACGTTATTCCAGATGCAAAGCCGTCATCGTGAAGAACATTGATGATGGCACCTCAGACCGCCCCTACAGCCATGCCCTTTTGGCGGAATTGACCGCTATCGCCGCAAAGTGACAGCTGCAATGGGCAAGAAGAAGATTGCCAAGAGGTCAAAGATCAAATCTTTTGTGAAAGTGTATAACTACAATCACCTCACGCCCACAAGGTACTCTGTGGATATCGCCTTGGACAAAACCGTTGTCAACAAGGACGTCTTCAGAGACCCTGCTCTTAAACGCAAGGCCCGATGGGAAGCCAAGGTCAAGTTCAAAGAGAGGTACAAGACAGGCAAGAACAAGTGGTTCTTCCAGAAGCTGTGGTTTTAGATTTTCTTTGTTTCAGTCATTAAAAATCTTTTAAATCCCTGTCTGTCTGCTGTGTATATTACCAGACTGGGAAAAGGAGAACATTAGAAACACTGGATGGATAAGGGACTGTGAGAAAATATAAAATAAATGTTAAATCTGATTTTGTGAGAAAAAAGTCCTCCTATTCTTTCTTCGTCCTATAAGGACAGCGAAGACTGGGGATCTGTTTATATGTGGCTTTGGCTTCATCCTCAGCTGCCAGAGATAGTCCTTTGCCTAAGGGCATAGAATACATCAGCACTGGCCATGTCTCTGACACAGCTGTATTCAGCACATTCATTTACCTGCCAAAGTCCTACAGACACCAACAAAGCTCAGCAGACTCCTCCTTCCCTCAGAGGAATGCTCCATTCCAGGCCTGAAATTACAAGCTCTGTGTCTCCTCTGGTGATTATAGCTCAGGCAGGGAACTATGACCAGATCACTAAGCCCACCATGCCAAAGCAGAAGAGGCAAGGCAATGAAGCCAACAGCTGTGGTGGGCTGACACATGAGTGACTGGCACAGGAATATGTGCCTAATGTGCGTTTTTCTCATTTCAGCATCACAGCATCCCTACAAGGTAACTACGACTACCCCATTTGCAAATGAGGAAATCAAGACTCAAATATAATTTGAACCACTACCAGTAAGTCACAAAGCGAGATTCAAAACCATGGGTTATTAGACCTGCCAAGCCAGTGCTCCTTTTACGTATAGATGATGTGGGAAGTGATATCACCTAGGTAGTGAGCTGTAAACTATTATAAGCAAGTCTATCCAGGTAGGAGCTACCTTGCTGCTGCAGAGTGCCTGCCTCTTCCTATACCTACAACAAGGTGTAGAAGACCTGGTCTTCCCACCTTTTAGCCTAGGTTGCTGGCAAATTCTTTCCTATTTCCAGTTTTCACTAGAGGACTAGCCAGCCCTCTAGGCTCCTTGAGGGTCAGGAGACTCCGGACAGAAATCCTACGTGATCTGGCAAATATCTGCTGAGCTCCTACTATTGGCAAGATCTTTCCTGGGCACTGGGAATGCAAATATAAGTAAGATACCATTTATTTTCTAGATACTCTTAAAGTTCAGTGCAGGAAACAGATTACCAAACAGTAGAGGTAATAAGTGCCATGACCCAACATGGCAGAGAGCCCAGGGTAACACCTCCCCCAGGTGAGGTGGGGAGAGAAGGGAAGAGATGGTTTTTCTAGGAAGGAGCAGCTGGTGCAAGAACTGGGCACATGGAAGACTATTACACATATCTGAACCTACAAATGTTTTTATGTGGCTGGAGTATTGCACACAAGTGGGGAAGAAGGTAACAGATCAGGGGGTCATAGGGACTGCACAGGAGATATTTAGAGGCAGACTGACCACGTTTTACAGACTAGTTTATGCCTTCATGCCCTCATGCCATTACCCAAACAATTCTCTCCCCTGGGAATGCCCTCTGGACATGACGGCTGACTGGGTCCTAATGAACTTTCAGGGCTCAGTTCAGAGTTTCCTACTTCTGGGTATCCCAAGCAGAAGCAGCTCCTCCCACCACACTCCTGGAACATTTTGTATCTATTCCTTTTATAGGACTTAACACTCCACCACATTTGCATTTAATATTCCTTTGTAATTGTTGTATGCCTGTCTTCCCAGAAAACTGAATTCTTTGAAGGCAGAGGCCATATCTTGTTCACCTGTATGTCTCCCAAATAGCAGCTGGCCTGAAATAGATGGTCATCTCATGTTTGTTGAATCAACAGCCTAACTTTTGACCTTGCCAGCCTGTCACATCACTCTTGAGGAAGTGACTAACACCAAACCACCTTTATAACGGACAAAACTTCTCATGGGCAGACAGCAACTGATCTGAGTGGGGGCAGCCAGGAGAGCACCAGCCTACTGCAGGGTCACCCCCTAGTGAAAACATGCTGTGGACCTATTCCCTCTTTCACCTCGCCATCTTCTGTACAGGTAAGGACAGGCCTTGAGACCTTTTACTCTTAGGGAAATGTGTCCTTGGGGCAACTTGCTGGGGGCCTAAAAGGGTAAATCATTCCTAAGCAAGTCTCTGACGCTCTAACCCTTGGGGCGGAGGAAGTTCTCCACAGTCTCTCTGACTTTGGGCTTTTCATTTCAGGGATCTCGCTGGATATAATTCTGGAAACAGATACCAAAACCCTGTCTGTTCTAGTTGGAGAGCCTGTCACCTTCCGTTGCTACATAAAAGGAGGGGATTTAAAGAACTATCAAATGAGCTGGTATAAGAAGAATGAAGATAACTCCCTGATTTTAGTATACAAACTAAGCAACAATTCTAATGACAATCCAAGGAATAATTTCAAAGGGAAAGTGGATACTTTAAAAAATCAATTTATGCTTGACATTCAAAAAGTAACGGCAAAAGATGCTGGGACTTACTACTGTGGGTCTGATATCCACAGTGCTACAGTTCTGTTTCTGACCTCCTCAGAAACTCAAGGGCCAAAACAGGCAGCAGATCCAAGTAGAGACCAACTTGAGCCAAAATGTGCACCACACCTGAGATGAGGCCACCTGATAACCTGAACTTTAACATACAATAAGAGAGGCCAGGAACTGATTGAGGCAAGGGCCTTATCTTTGTGATTGGTTTAGAAGAGCTTTCTTTATCAGTTGAAGAGGGCAGAAGTGCCTGTTAGAATTTATGCTAGAGACCGAGGGGGCCCTGCACCTGTCTCTCACAGACTCCTGAGGAAAGGTTGAAAATAATAGCTTTTAATACTGAATGGGCCCTCTCATTGTGGAGCAGGCTGAGATAAACAGAACTTTTACTATCGTGAGTGCTGTAGCTCATTGCAGTCTTTATTGTGAAAGTGTTCGTGTGCATACGCTAGATAAAGCTAGGATGGTTTTCCATTACCATCCTAATCAAAATTTCCAAAGCTATTAGAGATAGCTTTAAGTCTTATTCTGTGAAGAAGGATGAATAGAGTCATTTTCTGAAATGTTTCCATAACTATTTCAGGTATTGAATGTTTTATACTGTCTCTTAGCTGCAGAGAGTCCTGGGGACACATGGGGGTGGGGAGAAAAGGGAAACACACAGGCTCCCTTCATTCTGGTTGCTGAGAGAGATCATGGAGACACATATTTGTGGCAATGTGGGATTTCTGAGTTGGTTATGAATCAACTGAATTAAAAAAATAGATTCCTGAGTCCCTGGTTGAAATGGGCTAGCCAAGGTCTGAGACTGCAGGGAAATAAGACCTGGAGGAACCCACTGAGCAGACTAGAAGGCAGGGGGGGCTTAAAGATGCAAACATTTAATAATCATCAAGGGAATGCCTTCATCCTGTTTGCTGTTAGTAGCCAAGTCTTTGTTCTGCTCAAGTATCCTCTCTTCCATATAAGGTTAAAACTCAGGCATTAGGACACAGAATAGACATGAATGTGAAAACTACAACTAAAAATCAACTCTCCAGCACTTTGAGAGGTGAAGGCAAGAGGATTGCTTGAAACCAACCTGGGCAAATTAGAGAGACCTTGTCTCTACAATCAATCAAAAAATTAGCCAGATGTGGTGGTGCACACCTGTAGTTCCAGCTACTTGGAAGGCTGAGGCAGAAGGATCATCTGAGCCCAGCAGGTTGAGGCTGCAGTGGCCTTGAGCATGTCACTCCAGCCTGGGTGACAGGGTGAGACTCTGACTCAAAAAAGAAAAAAGTCAACTCTCTTGATGCCTTTTATTTAATATTTCTTCCAATGCACTATCATCTTCATCACACATTTTAATGGGGCACTTATTTTATTCATAGTATTGGGATAGGTCATGGGAATAGAAAAAGTTCTAAGGCAAGTACTACAAGTTCTAGTCTCATCAATGAGACACAATTTATTTTTAAAAGACAGAGTATTAGAAATTACAACTAAAGATTACAAAATAATACAAAATGCAAGACAGCACATACCACAATGAGTGTTAATGACTATGTGGTGCTTTAGGAGTGAAAGAACCCATCACTGTGAGACAATTTTGCTAGAATACCTGAGGCTTGAAAGAGGTGGGCCTCGGAGACGTGGAGAGGAGGAGGAAGGGCATCTCAGGGTAGGTACGCTAGTTATCTATCAGTATATAACAAATTACCTCAAAACATAGAGGCTCAAAACAACCTTTATTATCATTATCTCACAGTTTCTACGGGCCAAAAATGCAGGTGTGGCTTATCTGGGTCTTCTAGTTCAAGGTTTCTCTTCAGGCTGGAGTCAAGGTGTTGGATCTGCTTCAAGCTCACGCATGTGGATGTTGAGTCCTCACTTGGACATCTCCACAGGGCTCCTCTTAATGTGGCAGCTTGCTTCCCTAAAGTGAGAATTCTGAGGAAGATAGGGCATCCAAGTTGGAAGCCACAGACTTTTTTAACCTATTGGAAGGGACATCCCATCACTGCCACCATATTCTGTTTGGTAAAAGGAAGTCAATAAGTGCAGTCCACACTCAAGAGGAGGGGATTACATGAGAGTGTGAATACCGGCAGGTGGGGATCAGTGGGGGCCACCATACAGTATGCCTACCACAGGGCATTAACACAGTGGCACAGGGAAAGAGAGAACTTTCACAAACTCTGGTTGTAACCAACTTGTTTACAGACCTCTGACTATAAGGCTAAAGAGATTTGATTTTATCTTATAAGCCCGTATCTGTCAAACTTTATATGCAAAACACCTGGAGAGAATGTTGCCAATACAGACTTTTAAGCCTATGCCGTAAAGATTCTAATTCAGTCTATCTGGGACAGGCTTGGGAATATGACTTTATAACAAGTACCCTAGGTAATTCTGATGCAAGTGGTCCAAGGGCATGCTCTGAAAAATTCTGCTGTAAGCAGAAGAGGAACTGTTGGGTTTTTTAATACAAGGAAGTGCTTGGGTTCTCATGCCCTGACCGCAGAATAATGAACATTAGATGCAGTCAAGGCATCTCTGGAAAAAATGTTCTCAATTCTATCTGCATACCTGAATCACCCGGGGAAATTCTTTGAAAATTCTAACATCTGGAATACATCCCTAGAGATTTTTCTTGAATTAGTGTGGGCTTGGAGCGCCGACTTCCCAGATAACTCTACTTGCCTCCCTTCCTCTTCCCCTCCTTTCCTCTAGGATTGAAAACCACTCATCTAAGACTTTGTTTTTTGGGTGGGTGGGGGGCTTGTTTTTGTTTTAGTAAGAGTCTCACTCTGTCACCCAGACTGGAGTACAGTGGCACACTCACAGCCACCACAGGCTCGACCTGTTGGGCTCAGAAGATCCTCCCACCTCAGCCTTCCAAGTAGCTGGAACTACAGGCATGCACCGCCACACCTGCCTAATTTTTTGATTTATTGTATAGATGAGATCTTGCCAAGTTGCCTGAGCCAGTCTCGAACCATGGGCTCAAGCAATTCTCTCACCTCGGCCTCCCAAAGTGCTGAGATTATAGGCATGAGCCACCATACCCAGTCTCTCAGACTTTGTTATTTCAAGTGTGGTCTAGGCCAAAAGCATTAGCATTGCCTGGAAGTTTTTCAGAATGCAGAATCTCATGCACCACCCTAGATCGACTGAATTAGAATCTGCATCTTAACAAGGCTCCCCAGGTGAGTTATATGCAATGGTCTAGGGAATCCATCTTTATTGAAAATTTTCATGGAGGTGGGAAAATATAAATTCATTTTTTCCCAAATGCCACTCAGGAATTCATATTTTCATATTTGTAAAAAACCTCCTGAAGGGGTTCTGGTGTACAGCCAGCTGTGAGACTCACTGATAAGCAATCGGTCATCCCCAAACCAGAAACTTCAAAGCAGATTACAGATTATTTTGTTACTAATATTACAAACATTCTTATTGGGGTAATATTATGTCCTTGTATGCTTCTTGGGAAAGGGTATCATGTAAATTTTAGGTTTGACAATTTCTCATTCATCTGCAAGCAAATTAGAAAATGAATGAATGTATGTCGAGTCAATGTACTTTTTAACCACATTATCATGGATTAGCCACTGAAACCTAGAATGTTGTGCCACTCACCTTCAACTCAAGATCAAGCCAGAAAAAATAATGTAAATCATCAATGTCTGATTAAGTCTGATAGGGAAGGAGAAGGAAGAATCTACGTCTCTAGTGGTCCATTCCTCCTGCAAGATGAATGAGGACATAAAGTTCCAGGCCATGTCAGGGCGGGACAACTCAGAGTCTGAGATGGACATGGGGTGAGCATGAAAGACAGAGCTGGAGACAAGGAGAAGGGACATCCTGTAAGAAGAAAGTCACTCTGTTCAGCAACTGAGAGTCTGGGCACAAAACAATGAAAAAAGAAACCAGACAATAGTTAAAGTTAAAGACATGGAGAAATTTAAGTAATCCCTAAGTTTACTAGCACGTAGCTGAGGACACCTTTTATATTATACCTGAAACTTCCTACTAAGGTGGAGACAGGGCCACTGAAGGCCCTAGTATACTATAGACACGGACCAAGTATTTCTGCAGAAATTCCAAAGCCAAAGAAATGACATGGACGTCAGCTATTATTTTTGTATTATATTTGTCTTTCCCCACTCCACTGGCAAAGGCAAATGAGAGTTAGCTAAATCCATGATATTGTTGTCTCCATTGTTCTGCTTTCTGTGATTTGTATTCATCATAAGGAGGGCTCACTTGAAAGAGTTCAAAGCAGTGGAGAGCAATCCCAAAGAGTGTCTGTCGACCCTCTAAAAAAGTCAGGCGTGGGAATAAGCATCCTTGGGTATGCTGAATGGCCAGAAATGGAAGATTCCTATCTGTTGCCCTAAGGCAGCAAGAAGGAAGCATCCTGGGTCCAGGAACAATGCCATCAGCTGGCTGCGCTTACCAATAGGGCACCCTATACTGTGGAACCATGGTTATGAATGAGAAGCAAGAGAAAAGAAAGGAATCTGAGACCATGTAAGTATGCCTCTTCCTCTGCATTAGAGGAGGCCACAGACAGACAAGAAAGAGAATGTAACATGTTGTGTATTCTAAAGGTACCATAGCCTTAAGAAGGTGCTTATGACACCATCTTGAAAGTACCCAGGGATTATACAGGTAGGGTCCAAATAAGGAAATGGACTCAGGGAAATTCAGTTGTGACCTTAATTCTGAACAATTAAGATTTTAAAAAGAAAATTAGAATCATTGAATTTGAAATGCCGAAAGAATCTTAAAGGTCAAGCAGAAATCTCTCCATTTAATTTAAATGTTCATTAAATATTGACTGAATAAATGATAATCCTGTCTCAATTCGAATATTTTCAATGACTTCTTATTTTTAAAAAATTATTTACTACGCCAAATTGAAATCTGCTTTCCACAACTTCATATCTTCGTATTTGTTATGCCTTCTGGAGCACCACAGACTAAGTTCACCTTCACATATTCAAATAGTTTTAGATACCTATCATGTCCAACCATTCCTCATGACTGTCTAATAAATTTTAAGCTCCTTGAAAGAAGGATTCAAGTTCAATATATTTTCATGTATCATATAACTCTTAATAGAGTGACTAACATATAGTGGGTAATCAATAAATGTAAGTTGAATACATGAATTAATATCTCCATATTTATCTGACTGTTCAACATTTCCACTTAGATGTCTCAAAGATACTTCAACTCAAGTCCAAGACAAATGTTTTTTGCAAATATGATTCTATTCTAAGTGTTCCTAGCTCAGTGAACAACACCATCATTTGACATCCGTCCACTGCTCTCCATCCTCCACTACCAAACTACCTGCTTCAAAGTACCATTTTCTTTTTTGAATTCCCTCTATAGTCTTTTGAATAAGCTATCAGGTACTTTTCAGTATGTCCTTTCCACAGCAGCCAGAGTAATCGCTTCAAAATACAAATATGATCATATCATGCCCCTGATTAAAAAACCCTCAGTGACCAACCGTGCTGCCCATCAAAAGAGGAATGGATTTTTAAAATGTGGTACATATACACAATGGAATACTACACAGTCATAATGAACGACAAAATTATGAACTTCGCAGCCACTTGGATGAACTTAGAGGCTATAATACTGAGTAACCTATCACAGAAACAAAGAACTGAGTATCACATGTTCTCACTCATAAGCGGACCTTGAACAACCATCATAATACTATAAGAAAGGGATTGGCAGTAGTGGGAACCTGCCAGGGGAGGGCAGGGTCGGGACTGGCAATAGTGGAAAACTGTGGGGAGGGGCACACCTCATCAACAAGGGTACCCACATAATGAATATTTGTATACCTAACCCTGAATTGTACCCTATATATTTAAAATTAAAAACTAAAAAAAAAAGAATAAAAAAATCCCTCAGTGATTCCCCATTGTTAATAAAAGATCAAAATCCTTAAAAGGGCTCTAAGACCCTGCACAGTTTGACCCCTTTCCTTCTCTGCCATTCCTCTCACTCCTCCCACCTTCATTTCTCATGCTTCTGTCAAACATGCCTTTTTCCAGCTACTCAAATGTCCCAGAGGCCTTCCCACCCCAGGACCTTTGCACATAGCATTCCTTCCCTATGGCATGCTTCTCCTACTTCACAGTCACCTGTTTAACTCCTATTCATCTTTGAAAAAATGAATAGGAGTTAAAGTCTACCCATCAGTTCCTTGGAGGCATCTTGAAATCTCCTGACAAGTTCAGGTTTTTTTGTTTTTGTTTTTGTTTTTTAGTGCTTTCATATATCCGTTTGTAATATTTTATTAATTTAATGATGCCTATTTTCTCACTTGTTTGTAAGCTCTGGAAGATCAAGGGCAATGCCTGTTTTTGTTTATTATTAAACCTGACAAATTACATAAATATGTCTTTCTGAATAAATGAATGAATCCCCCACATTTTGAGATTTCCCAGAATTCGTTCGTCAACACAGACTCTGGGTTGCAGTAGGGGCCCAAATCTTGCCGTAGTCTCATTTTTTAGAGGTCTTGGAGAGTTTGATGTCACCCTGAGCTGGAGTCCATGGCTTCTCAGAGGCCGCTGGTTTCCACCCCTTCTGTCTGGCACACTCAAGAGCCTATCCTTGGACACACAGGACAACTGGGCAGGGTCAGAGGGCACTCCATGGGTCTGAGCCAGCTGCCACCCAGGGACCCTGAACAGGTAAATAAAACCTCCCCAGAGATCCCAGCCAGCTATGAGGAAAGCAGAAGGGCCCCAAATTATTATTTTCTCAGTTGCTCCTGGCTGGGCTTATGATGAGCCCCTTTGGTGTTTTTTATTTTGTGTGGCTATTTTCATAGCTATGTCATTAAAATACACAAGTCTATAATTATGGGGATACATATCCTCATCCCTCAAATATGTACTGAGCACGTACAATATTCCTGGTGCTGTGCCACATGCTGAGTTACAAAAGCAACAAAAGCTCAATTCCTATCCTCAAGGTGCTCTTTCTAGTGGGAGAAACAGACATGAAAATAAAGACTTACTAACAGAGGAAGGAGCAAAAAGTTGTGAAGACATAGAGAAGGAAGTGATGGCCTAGAGCTGGAAAGGCTTCTCAGAGGAGGTGACGTGAGCTCCTCACAAAGAAAACACTTGCTTCCCTGAGGTTATAAGGTATGCTTGACCCAGGAAGGAAGATGAGCATCCTTGACAGTTATGCGCGCTCGCGTGCACACACACACACACACACACACACACACACACACACACACACACTGTCGTCTATGATGCTCACAGTTAAATAACTGAAAGTTATTAAACTGAAATTTGATGGAAAGATACTGAACCCTAGAATAGACACAATCAGTTTCTTTTTGTGGGGAAGTGAATGTATATCAGAGCTTTCTTAGGGGCTCCATTATTACAGTATGAAGCTAACCCCTTATTAGCCAAGTAAATCTTAGATATTTCCAAAATGCCACTATTGTACAAGCCACAAAACAGATCAGCTAAAATGATAGTGGCATGAGTTCAGAAGATAAAGAGTTAAGAAAAGAAAAGAGAAAGGGGAGAGGAAAAGAAAGACATTATTTCCTTGAATCATGATCACTCCCTTTAACTTTTTATTCTTATTAAAGAGTATTTGGTGCTGCTGGGACAATGGCCTCCTCCCCATCCTGCTGAGGGACTATTAAGAAAGTAATGTGGGCCAGGCTCAGTGGCTCAGGCTGTAATCCCAGCACTTTGGGAGGCCAAGGCAAGTGGAATGCCTGAGCCCGCAGGTTCAAGACCCACCTGGGCAACTTGGTGAGACCGCATCTCTACAATAAATCAAAAAAATTAACCGGGCGTGGTAGCACACGCCTGTAATTTCAGCTCCTTGAAAGGCTGATGCGGAAGGATCGCTGGAGCCCAGCAGGTCAAGGCTGCGGTGGCCCGGAGCGTGCCACTGCCCTCCAGTCTGGACGACAGAGTGAGACTCCAATTCAAAAAACAAAAAAAGAAAATAATGTGTGGCCAGGAGCGGTGGCCCACGCCTGTACTCCCAGAACTTTGGGAGGCTGAGGCGAGAGGATTGCCTAAGTCTAGGAGTTCCAGATCAGCCTGGCCAACATGGCGAGACCTGTCTTTACAATAAATCAAAAAATGAGGTAGGCATGGTGGCACACACCTGTAGTCCCAGCTACTTGGAAAGCTGAAACGGAAGGATTGCCTGAGTCCAGAAGGTCGAGGCTGCAGCATCCATGATCGTGCCACTGTACTCCAGCCTGGGCGACAGAGTGAGAAGCCAAGAAATAAAATAATTTTTAAAATAATAACATGCACTACAGGGAGGAAAACAATGCCATTGGGGCTGGCTGTGAACTTTCATTTTGGTTTTTCTTTTATTTCATTTGGTGTGAAATATTGAGATTTCATCTCAGATATGCCAGTGCCTTATAGCCTATGCTAGATCTCTATATCTTCAGCTGGACCAGATTGAGGCATTTTCATTCATGGAGTTGTTTTTAATCAGAACAAGAGTAAAACTTTTCTCCAGTGAAGTATTAAAAAAGTCATCTATAAACTGATCCATTCTGATTCTGCTTTCTGCTTCTCCTCTGGAGTTGTGTCTTTTCTGAGAGCTCTAGAAGAAAACAGCTATTGGGTTCATATCAATCTTTGATATTTTCCTCTTTGTATTAGCCAGCTCTGCTGTGGTAACAAACAATGCCAGGATCTCAGTGGCTAATGACAATGAAAATTGACCTTTTCTTCCTGCTTTTACTACCAATGGGCTATCAAGCTCTGCTCCCTGTGTCTTCCCATTCCAGAACCCAGGATGAAAGAGAAGTCATTATTTGGGACATACTATTCCAATGTCAGAAGAAAAAGAGCAAGAGGGCTGTTGGTAGAAACTCAAGATGTTTCTTAAAGCTTCTGCTCAGACATGACAGACATCATGCTCACTCACATTCATTGGCCAAAGCCCTTCCATGCCCACGCCTAGAATCAACTGGGCAGGGACTCACACTCCTCCCATAGAAGGCACTGCAGGGCACTTAGCAATGGGTAGGAATCGATAATTCTTTTACAGGGAAGAAGGAATTAAATGTTTCGGAATGATAATTACAACCTACCACACCCTTTAACTCCACCATGCAATTTGTCTCCATCATGTGGAGTTTCTCCTGATGCCAACTAAAAAGGAATTTTAAATCTTGTTTTTTTCTTCTTAGAATTCTTACAAAACTCTAGGGCAATAGCGGCCAAATTGTTCTTCAGAATGGCACTGTCCCTCAAGATGTTAACAGTTGTTGCATAATTAAAAAGAATTCCATGGTCAGATCATTTTAGCAAATGCTAGATATTAGTAGCCCCCTCTTAATATTTACAATTCTTATTACCATATAAAATGCTCTGAGAACCCCTGCTGCAAAGATACCAATTTAACTTGGGATTGGGTCACAGAATTCTTTTTGTAAGTGCACAACCACTGATATCTCATGAAATTCTAGAGGCAAACACTGTCCCAAAGGATTACAAGAGAATCAGTCGGATAGATCCCTGCTGTTTCCTCATTTCCTGCATCCAGATTCAAGCCCACCAGATGATGTTGAGCGGAGGTATGTATGAGGCCCACAGCTCAGCAAGAGCCTTTAAAAGAAAGCTTGCGTTTCTTGCTAAGACCAAACTCAATGTCAGAAATCTGAAAATGCTGTTCAGATACTACTCGTTGCTTACTGAATTAAGTATAAACACCTGAGACTGACTTTTATTCCTTCCTTTCATTGTGCAACAAATATATCTTGAGTCCTACTCTGTGCCAAGTACGGTGCCAGGCATAGTGTGAACAAAACAGACACGGACCTCCCCTCGTGGGCTTATCAGTTTATAATAGGAGAAGATAGACATAAGACAAGCACACAAGTAAATAGCCAGTGATCATACAACCTCCCTGAGCTGTGCTACACTGCTGGCCACCCATTCCTCCTTGAAATGCTGTCCAAGCTTAGCTTCTGAGATGTCACACTTGGCTGATTTTCCTGTACTGGCTTCTCTTTCTCAGTCACCTTTGCTGGCTCTTCCTATTCTCTCGTCTAGATACTGGAGCACCCATAGCCCTTGCCTGTTTCTCTCTTCTCTGTCTCTCCTCATTCACCCTCGCAGCACTAATTTCACATATGTGCTCATGACTCCCAAATTCGTATCTTCGATAAAAAAACTCTCTTCTGAGGATATAACCCCCCCCCAACTGAACAACCTTAGCACTTACCTATCTTGAGATATTTCATGTGTTTTCTCTTTTGCTATGATTGTTTGGATGCCTCACCTTTCTCCTAATTTATAAACCCCTCTAGGGCAGGGATCCTGGATCTGTTTCATCTTCAGTTTCCACAGTGCATTGCAGAGTAACTGTTTAATATATGATTATTGAATTTAATGTTTGAACTGAATTTCTGCTTAGGGATCACTGAGACACAGATGTAATGAAAGGGAATATTTCATTTAAGGAAATAATGCCTCGTCCTTCTGTATTTCCAAATAAGCAACCTCAAATGAGAGAACACAGCTACATACATTGGCATGAGGTGAATACTTAAGTTTAAAAATGCTAAATCGAGCCAGTATATCCCTTGTGGTCACAGAAGCTGCCGCAAGGTTTTATAAATTGCCTACATTCCTGTACCCCATCTGGCGATGCTGGCGTGTTACAGCCATGGATGACTTACTCATCACAATAACCCTCACTTGGATCTACTCTCTACTTTAAAATGAAAAGACAAAAGGAAGACAACAAGGGGCTTGCCCAAAACGTTCCCACCCAACCAGAGTGCAATTCAACCACATAATGCTGACTCCTTAATTTGGATTGAAGGCCAAGGTGGAGATCAGAAGAGGAAGACTCCCCAGACTACAGAAAGATGTTTCACTGGCAGTTCTAATAATAGCATGTGGCAACTGCACTTCTGGTCCTTCATCTAAATTTTAACCCCGTTCTTTTCCAAGCCTCTCCCAAGGCCTCTTCCACCAGTCAAAATCAGCCAAGCTTTTATATGCCCTTAGAAGAAACGAGACCCGAGCTATCATCTAGAGAAAAACTAAGAGCCTTTTCTGTGGTCTGTCTGAGTAAATCAGGGTCCCCGATTACCACACAGGGAGGCCCTGATTATAACGTGGACACAGTTCCCTTTGCACAGCTCCCTCGAGATTGCTTTTTTTCGCCTTGGTTGGTCTAAAAAAGTTTTTCCTTGTCCTCCATATACTTAAAGCTTCGAGTTTAGTCTGTCAAAAAAAGAGAAAAATTGTCTCAATTGCACCTCTTTAGCAAAATTAAATATTTCTCAACTGCCATCTCATTTTAAACTATATTTTTCTTTTCAGCTGGTATCCCTCCCCTGTCACACTTCCTTGGATAATCACATAGTCTGTGCTGTAATGTGTATTAAGGGTACAAGGGGTACTCTAGGCAGACAATAGCTTTGGAAATTTCTGCTTGGCATTTGGTATGCTGTCCAGCTGAGCCCCCAACCATGTTATATAACTCAACACAATCACAGAAGATATGTGAATAAACGTAATAGTTATCCTAGCATGCTGCAGCTGTGGCTCCCAGCGCTCAGCCTCTGGGTCACCAACCAGGGATGTGAACTGGCATTTTTTTAAAATGAAGTACTCTGACAGGGAGAGATTATTGTCAGTTGAGACTTCCAGCAATCCTCTTTCCCTGGGCTCTTCTAGTTCACCTACTCGATGTGTGCCATTCCGTAGGCATCTTTTGTCATCCTGCCTCCCTGGTTTCCCATCACAGCCTGGACACTGCTGTTGGGTTAGATTGATGCCGTGTGCTTTGTCATGTACCGTGATTTCATTCTCAGTGTTATTTCAGTTTGATAGATGCTGAGATTGTTCGCCATGCAAGGGCAGTCTTGCTGCACATAATATTTCCTTTTCCCTCCTTTGGTAACTTCCCAAGTTCCCACAGTCACTACTCACTTGTGAACGTGTGCTAACTCTCAGACTACTTTGCCCAGCCCTGCCAACTGGACAGCTTGGGTTTCTATTCAATAATCTTTTCATTCACTCATACTGAGAATTCATAACAACGCTCAATGTGAAGAACGCTTTAACTTGTCATATTGTGATGTATATAACAGACTTTGCATTCTAAACTAGGCTTTAACACAATGGCACAGTGGAGAGTATAAAACAACCACTCTTAACCGTGGTGTCTCAAGCCACAGTGAATGTTGAAAATCAATTGTATTTATCCCAGTCCTTGTCCCTATACCCATCCCCGCTCATCACCAAATACTCACTATAAACCCTATGTAACCAATGAGAATGTCTGAGGTACACAGATTATGGCAATGGAGCAGCAGCAGATACAGAGCCGGTTAGGTTCCTAGGACATGACCAGGACGCTGGGTTATGGTGGCCTAAGTGCTATAGGTCCAAGATCCTACTCAAGTACTGTACCAACTTCCCCACTTAATGATTTAGGACTTCTTCTAGCCATCAAAGTTACCGTCAGGGCCACTTTTTAAAAAGCTACAGTCACCTTCCCTCCCCAAAGTACCCAGCATAGATTCCATGTCGCTATCACATTGTTTCCTCACTTAACTCTGACTCCTTGTTTTGGCATTCCTTCAGTCTTGATTCTCTTTCCTCCCAATCTGTAATAAAATTAAACAAGAAGTAATAGCCAGCCGGGCTCGGTGGCTCAGCCTGTAATCCCGCGCCTTGGGAGGCTGAGGTGAGTGGATTGCCTGAGCCGGCGGGTTCGAGACCCGCCTGGGCAAGCAAGACCTCATCTCAATAAATCAAAAAATTAGCCGGGCGTGGTAGTGCGCACCTGTAGTTCCAGCTACTTGGAAGGCTGAGGCGGAAGGATCGCCGGAGTCCAGCAGGTCAAGGCTGCGGTGGCCGGGAGCGGCCACTGCACTCCAGTCTGGGCGACGGAGTGAGACTCCAACTCAAAAAAAAAAAAAAAAAAGGAAGTAATAGCCATGCTAGCACTGAGCCCAAGAAATGGGAGGCATCTGTGAAACTGTGGAGAATGTGAGTTTATGTCAGTGGCTGTGGGAGCCCCTGGCATGGAGAGCCAGTCCCATCATACCTCTGTCCCAAGGGAAAGAGGATGAGTCTTCTCAATCTGTCTTCTCCTCACCTATGGCATCATAGACCCAGCCCAGGAGACAGGGTCTTCTCATTCTCTCCCACTGCAGGTGGAGTGAGGAGGGTATCCCTCCCAGGGAGGCTCCTATACTTCTCCCCCTTTGATTGAAGGATGAAGGGCTTTTATTTGCTTCCCCATGGGAGATGAAGCTGGGAACCTCCTGGGTTCCCAGAAGAGCCCAGCCATGTCACCATACTGTGCCCCAGGGAACAATTGGCAGGTTGGGGGGATAACAGATCCATATATTAACATCTCTACCCAACAGAAGTATGATTCCAGCTACAAAATTTGAGCTCCCTATAAGCACTAAAGCATCCA
This sequence comes from Tarsius wallacei, assembly GCA_963574415.1. Lineage (NCBI taxonomy): Eukaryota > Metazoa > Chordata > Mammalia > Primates > Tarsiidae > Tarsius > Tarsius wallacei. The sequence goes on along the minus strand of CAUYQG010161322.1, from coordinate 39,962 downwards.
CATTCTACTTTTTTGTGTGTCCCACCACCAAAAAAGGAGAAAAAAGCATTTATATTCTCCCTAACCCTGACCTATCCCCTCAGCCTACTCCCAACCAAGAACCTTGAGCAAAATTATTTTCTCCATCTCAGAAGAGGAAAATGGGGAGTGCTTTTTCTTGTATGCATAGAACACTACAAAGGGGAAGGGACTTCTCTATTCAGGCCCTTTTAAATTCATTATCCATCTGCCCCCAACGGGTTTTTTCCAGTTTTTACTTCTTTATTGGAATATTATTGAATGGAAGTACATTATTATTTATTTTTTATGAATGGGCTTCTACCAACAAAGACATAAGATTTATTCTAGTATCAGCATGAAAACCTCAGTTATGGCTTCTCCATGTTCTGAGAACCACCAGGCCCCTGCAGTCTTCCAGCAAGCAGGGCAAATCAAAGAGGATTTCCAGGGACAGCAATAACTTTACATTCTACCCACAGCTCTCTGTGTGGCAGCAAATCTTCACTGTGAAATCTGCAATTCCAGAAGAGCAGAAGGTAATCTATCTCCCTCCAAAAACAGGTGGCCGCTTCAGGAAACTGGACACATTTTCACTCTTAATGGTAGGTCTCCTTGGATTACTGTGGTCTGCTGTGAGCCTGGGAATTACAAGACAAAAATGGAAGGAAGGAAGGGAGGGAAGGAGGGAGGAGGAAGGGAGAAGAAGGGAAGGGAGGGAAGACAGGAGAGAGGGAAGGAGGAGGAGAGGGAGGGGCAGGGGACGAGGGAGAAAGGAAAAGAGAACACAAAGGTGAAATATAGCAAGAACCCATTACTCTGTGTGTCTGGTGTGCTACAGGCTACATTTCACCTCTCACACACACAGTGATGTGTTGTCCAGTGTGAGGAATTACAGCTAACGGGCTCCCCTGGCTAAATTCTACCTCTCAGAAGGGAGCTGAATAGGACAGAATTTAGATCTGAAAATTCAGGGCAGGATTTGGAGAAGGAAGCAAGAACACAGACCTAGCCCATTTCATTCACACAGAAGGATCCAGAAGGGCAAAAACAGCACCTAGCAGATATTTACTAAGCACCCAGCACTGTTGAAGGAGATCTAGGAAACAGGAAGATAGTTGGTGCTGACCTAAGCCCTCTGGTTTGTAAGAAGTGAGCCATTACCAGCGGGAGAGCTACTGGGGTCCACACTGGTCGTGAAGGAAGGACCAGGAGCAGAAAATTGGCAGACCTTGATCCTACAGCAGCCCTCACAGTCATAGGTGACACCTTTACCTTGTCCCCTGAGGACAACACTGTAATAAACCTTTACTGCACTACAATTCTTCTTCCTTTTGTTACATAATGGTTTTCAATCCTGGGTGCACTTCAGAATTATCCAGGGAGGTTTTTAAAAACGCTGTTGCCCAGACCCCACCCCAGACTGATTAAATCAAACTCTGCAGGGGTGGCACCTGCAGTAGTTCTTAAAACTCCCCAGGTGGTCCCAATGTGGGGCCAAGATTGAGAACTGCTGCATAGAGATAATTGTCCTAATTACCTCTTCAGATTTTCTCTGCCTCCACATTCCTCTTATCTGAGCTGTTATACTTCCTTTTTTTTTTTTCTGTTTGTTCTACTTTGTCCTTTCAGTAGATAATTCCATAATGCTCCATTAAACCTTTTTCCATGCGTTAACTTTTTTTTTCTCATTTAATTTTCATTGCCTGCTATACTTACTCCATCCCTTCCATTATGTTTGGTTTGTTTTTTGTTTTCTTTTTTTTTTTAATCCAGCATCAACATTTACATGGCACTTGATATGGGCAGAGTCCTATCACGGGCACTTAGCTGCTACTAAAATTACATCACATACAATAATATTTTCTGTTAAATCCTTTGCTATAGTTATACGCTCTTGTGTTATGGAAGATCGGCATTTTGGTGAAGTGTTTCTCTCTTCCTAGGAAGCAGCTGCATTCGTGTATAAATATAAGATCCAAAGTAAGTGTATTGCAATGAAATATAAAAGAAGCATTCATAAATATGAGGCAGGAAAGCATTAACAGCAGTCCGAAGCTAAATATCAACATCTCATCTGCCAAATTTTTGGCCTCGCTATAGGAGAGGGAGGCTGCCATTTGTAGCAGAAAGAAAAAGGACCCAGGCTGTCTGTACAACCACTGAGGCTTTCTCTGGTGACAGAATATCTGCTGATTTGGGCTCATTCCTTATTACCCACAGGCAAGCCCAAAAGCACACAGGCCAGCCGCTGAGACACTGAGGGTTGAGATGAGAAAGAAAGGGCCAGTAGGGGTCCTGGAAGCAGAGCGCTGCAGCCCTCCCAGGAAGCCATGCAGGGAATCTGTCCTGCTGCTCAGGTGAGAGAGGCCCTGGAGCTTCAGAACCACAGGCCCTGCAGCTTCCTGGGTCTGGTGAGCTCCTGAGAGCCCAAAGCGTTGTCTCTTCTTCACAGAGTCCAGCCCAGCAATGAGAACACCATACAACCAGCAGATGCTGGCCAAGTGGTCATTTGACCACCCTGATGAAATTACCTCTGGGGAAATCACGAGAAGACTAGAAAGGAAGGTGGATACCACACGGGTACCTCAGTCCCTTGACACTCTGATATGGTTCCTCAATTTCTCTACCTTCCTCTTGCCTTGATTTTCTTTTTCTTTTTTCTTTTTTAGGAATCAATCCAGATACCTTGTTGGAGCAACAAAAGCCAAAGGCATTTGGTTTTTTTAAGCAAGATTTTGCAGTGCCAAATGACAGGGGAGGAGATGAATAGTTACATAATGTGCTGGTATAAGAGGAACCAAGACCACTTCCTGAGCATTGTATATTAACAAGGAGATTTTGATGGCCCTGGCCTCCAGCACGCCTTTCTTGGTAGAGCTGATAATTCAACCAAGCCAGTTCCCCCTGGAGATTCACAAAGCCACAGTGAGAGAGGAGGGGACTAATAAGTGCCACCATGTCCATGGGCTGCTCCTCTGCCTCTAGGTAGGGCACAAACTGAAGCCCACCCCTTCTACCTTCTGCATAGATCAGCTGACCCCCCAGCACACTCTCTCTTTAAATTTGCACAGACTGTTGAGGTTGTGCTCACATGCATAATTTCGTGACTACCAACAGCCACATGGGACAGTATTATCCCCATTTTTTTGTCCAGGAAACTGAGGCCTGGAGAGGTAAGTGACTTGCAAGTAAGAAGTGTGGAGTGAGATATAAACCCAGATTTTCCGAGTTGAAATTCAGTGGTCTTTACCGCAGCACAGCCTTCTCTTGACAACTGGAGTGAGCAGTGAGAGAGGAAAGGGGATCCCCAAGTTCCAGGATCTCTTCTAACCTGGTCATCTATCTAATATTCTCTCTGAAGCTTGTCTGAGAAGTAGGGTTACCCAGCCCCCTGTTTCTCTACAACATCTGTGCAAATTTAAAGAGATAGAATGTGATTTCAAGGAACTCACTTGAAGACCAGGGAAAGCAACACTCCTGCTCTTTTGAGGAAGTGAAGGCCGAAACATGGATCAGAAGACTTGCTACCATCCCTTCTACCTCCAATTCTTTCATTCATCCTTCTGTTCCCAGCGAGGCCCATAAACAGCTTCCTCCATCACTGTTTAATCAGCTGGTTGATTCACCCGCTACTCCCAACCTGCACCCTGGTCCTGAGCATGAAATATTAACTACATCAGCCTCACAGCCACTGCTAGCCATCTTATGCTAACAGACAAGCATGAAGCATTCCTGACGGTTTGCATATCAGGGTCCGCCATTCCTTTCTTAACCTTCCTCTGTCTGGTAAGGCTGAAGGGAGCAGATGTTCCTGTGATGACATGGCCTGTCTTTAGAACCACAGCCCAAAGAGCTGGGGTCCTTCCTGTGGCTATGGTCTCAGGAGTGAGCTCCTTCCAGCTCTTCTTTTGCTCTCATGTGTAGTGGACAGCAACACACTTTCAGGTCAGACATCCTGTGGGCAGAAGAAATCATTTCACTCCCATGAGCATTTTTGAAAACCAGTATGAGTTCAGCAGGTGCTTTTGGGGGATTACACGGGAGATGAAAAAACAGACCAAATAACAAGTGTGAGGCAGTACTTACAAATCGTGCAACATAATATACAATGGCAGTTTCCGACTTTCTGCAAGTGAGGGGCTAAGGATAGCAACCTGGCTGGAAGATGCCTCAGGACCTTGCCTTGAGGCTGTATTTTCATAGCACATAAGATTAGGAAAAACATCCAGGGATGGGAGACTGATGGAGATTATCAGGGGGAATGGATAAAGCCCCCCAAATCACTCACGCCTCTCCTACGAACTGTTCAAGCCTCGGGTATTGTCAGTCTTACAGCAGGGAGAAAATTAACAGAGAGTAAAGCAATGAGCCAAGTGCTTTCAGGAATAATTTTATTTATTTCTCACAGAAACTCTATAAGTCATCTTCCCCCATTTTACAGAATGTTAAAAAAAAAAAATCTTTCTAAAACTCACATGAAGGGACTGACATACCCTTGGCAAGGCCAAAGAAATTGTTGGCCTTGACACAGAAGGAAGGAATGACTGAGTACAGGGAAGGAAGGAATGACTGAGTACACAGAAGGAAGGAATGACTGAGTACAGGGAACGCAGTCTGCACAGAACCTGAAGAGGGTGGAGTCCAAGGGTAGCACCCTGACAGATGCTTCTACCTTCCACCTGGGCACCTCGAAACAGGCTATATTTTTGTTCAAGTTCCATCTTGCCCCTGCCGAAGGCCCAGGCTAAGCTGACTGTCCCTGACCAGGTGGAGCACTAGTCACGCTCTGCCTCATACTGCCATCAGATCATCACCTGTCCTCTCCTATGATGTCTTCTACCTCTGGCTTTGATTTATTGTTCACACCAGCTCTCTCTCTCAGGCCTAGTGGAAGGTTGTTTGGGGTCATTAACAATAAATTCTCAAAATTGTCTCTAACCTCTAGTAGATACAAATCACAGTCATAAACATACATAATACACATTCTTGGGACTTTTCAAAATGATTTCCTGAGTAATTTTGGATAGGTTCAACAGTAATTATCTAGAAAGACAGACTTATTTGAGCCCTGCTAACTATTCTTTTGATATTAATACAGCTTTAAGCCCTCAGTACTCTTCCTGTCTTGGGGCTTTTTTAAATATATGTCTTCATTTCTTATGCAAAATGTTCTTTCCCTACACATGCCCCCATACCTGGTGCTTCAGGCAGGGTCCCAGCAGGAAGACAGAGGGCACTCTCCAGTGATTAGAGTATAATGAGAGGGACATTTACAAAGCTGTGGGCAGGTATATGGCTTGAATTGTGTCCCCCAAGGAAAAACGTGTTGAAGTATAACTCCCAGGACCTTAAAATGTGATCTTATTTGGAAATAGGGTCATTACAGATGTAATTAGTAAAGAGGTCATACTGGAGTAAGTAGGTGGGCCCCTAAGCCAACATGACTGGTGTCCTTATAAGACAGCCATGGGGAGACAAACACACTGGGAAAATACCATGCGAAAATGAAAGCAGAAACTGGAGTTATACGGCTGCAAGCCAAGCCAAAGAACATCAGACTTTGCCAGCAAGCCACCAGAAGCTAGGGAGAGGAAAGGAAGAATTCCCCTAAGGTTTCAGAGGGGATCGTAGCCCTGCTGACACCTTGATTTCAGACTTCTAGCCTCCAGAACTGTGAGACAATAATTGTATGTCATTTATGTGGTACTTTGTTAAAGCATCTGTAGGAAACTAGTACAGAAGAGTTATGGGAAACCTCAGAAAGATGGTGAAGCACCCAGGAACTAGCAACAGAGAGCCACTACCATCCTAGGCCTGAAGCATGGAGAGGAGGAGCCCTTACTACAACCTGTAACTATAGGAGAGTTGCTGTGGCTTCCAGTAGTGGAAGGCAGCCACTGCAACCTGCAGCCTGGCAGGTAGAAGTCTGTGATGATACCCTAACTCACTCTCCTTCCCTCCAGTGTCCTAAGGATGCCACCCATTGGCTAAGCCAAATAAGATGCCAGAGAGCAAGGGAAATAGGTGTATGCTGTCCAATAAGGGCAAGGGGTAAATAGACTCAGTCTCCACTGCAAAGTCTCTTATTCAGGGAAGCCTTCCATAACCTCCTGACCAGAACTCAGTCCCTGTAACATGCTCTCATAAGCCTTCTGCTTCTGCAGAATACTCATCATAGCTGCAATGGAGGAATCAATTATGCAGATTATTAAGTGATGATTGGCCCTGTTGCTAGAACATAAGCTCCATAAGGGAAAAGACCACGTCTGTCACTCATCAGTGAATCCTCAGGTCTGGCACATAGTAAGAATACCTAGATTTATAGAATGTGCCAAGATCTGGGTAACCTGATGTTAAAAAAAAAAAAATCAAGCATATAAGTCCAAAGAGGTTGTCCTTGGCAACTTTCAGAGCTATAGAGAATGGGTACCATTATGTTATACAGGTAGGCACTGAGGGTGCAATTTAGAATAACAGAGAATGTGACCACCTTGAGTACTTGCTAACAGTCCTCCAGGAGCCATGAATAGGATGAGCAGTTGGGCAAAGTGAGGTAAGGCAAAGGTGGATGGGGAGAGCAACTACCATGGGATCAAGCACACTTGAGCTGCTCCTATCTAAATTTTTTCAGGGCAGTCTGGTCCTAACCTCACTGAGGAAATCAAGAAAGCTTAGTGGGTCATTCCTCCACTCACACAGGGATTTAGGTCCTGGACCCATTCTCAGATATGGAATGCCACCTTTACCCTTACTTTTTTGCTTATGAAGTGACCCTCTTCCCAGCTTCTACTGCACGCTCTAGTTCCCATTATTAATTTAACTGTTTGATTTCAAAATTTCAAAGGCTGTTGGTCTTAGTTCAAAAGCATAGGTCCCCAAAATCCAAACACTGCCCTTTTTTGAAATACATATAAATTTGAGCTGTACTGAGTTGGGATATAGTGGTGGTTTCTCAGCTTTTTACGGTATTTTATTTTGTGTAATTCAACATAAGTGAACTAAGAACTCTTCAGAAAAGAAGATAGATTAGCTCAATAAAGATCAGGAAACTCTGGCTCAAATCTGGAAAACAACATTCCATTAGCTTGCTCTTTTACACATGGGTAAATCACCTTTATCCAACTTTGCCTAGAGGGAGTTTGCAGTGAGCACAACAATCATTACAACATCCTCAGAGTCTTTGTGCACATATTATCGATCTCCTCGTCTGATGGTTCTTTTGATTACAGCTGGAAATGTCAATAATTCTTCTTCTTGGTATTAACTGTTAACATCACCACATAGTGTCCAGTGTGTAAATCTAATTTGAAAATGGAACAACAATATCAAATTTAACTCCCAGGGCAGGAAGCAGAAACCTTGTTATCAAATAAGCTGCCTTAATCTCCTTTCAGTTGGTCTAACTTACCACCTGGACCACATTATCGGTCTTGAAGGTGGCATTGTCATTCCACTAACAGGAAGCAAGCCCTGCATGCCTCCTGTGATTAGCAAGACCCCTCTGGAGAATGGAACAGCTACCAACACGGACTAGTTTCCTCAAGCACAAGTGCGTCACAGAAATGTCAACTTAGAGGAGGAGCCAGCCAGAAGGCAAGCTGGGAGGCAGAACTGTCCCTGAGTGAACCATGCAGAGGTTCTGCTCCCTCATCCATCTCTCCCTCTTCTGGGCAGGTAAGGCAGACCCCAGAACCTCAACCAAGCAAGACTCTGCAGCAAAGAAGCATCAGGGCTCCTAGGTCTGGTACTCATGGGCAGGGTCCCTTACTCAATGATCTCAGATCCCAGTCCTCATTGAGCCCTCTCTTGTGTCTTTTCTCTCAGGAGTTATGTCAGCCGTTGTGTTGGTGCCTCACGAACAAGCCATGACTGTGCCTGTGGGAGAGTCTGCCACCCTCAGGTGCTCCATGGAAAGAGAGGCGATCACCAGATACTACGTAAGCTGGTACAGGAAGACCCAGAGTAACACACTTACTTTCATATACCGAGAACAGAACACCTATGGCCCTGGTTTTGAGGACAGATTCCAGGGCAAAGTTGATGATGTCAACAACCAGGCTGTACTCACAATCCTTGCAGCCTCAGAGACAGATGAAGGGTCTTACTACTGTGCCGTTGACGACCACCGTGCTTCATGTCTACTTCTGAGCAGCTCAAAAACAATTGAGATCCATGTAGAACAGCAGTTCCAACAAGATCACGATTTTATCTTTAATATGTAAAAAATGGAGGCCATAAAAAGCCAGAGTTCCTGCCTTTCCTCCAGGCTCAGTTCCCCTTGGCTTGCCCATGTACTCCCATGGTGTGCAGAAAGGCAGCCCCAGGGGGCGTGGCCCAGTGTGGGCAGAAGAGAGGAGAGACGGAGCCAAAGGAATGAATTGTAGCATCTACTGTAACAACTTTTTTGAAGCTTCATAAAAGATTTGGTCACAGACCCAAAGTGCTTAGGGTATAGCATAGATTAATGAGGCACTTTCCAAAGTACAGCTGTGGGTGGCATCCAACTTCTCCCCAATTGTATGAACTGTGAACCGAGATGTTCCAGAGAAGGATTGGAAAGACAAGGAGGGTTCTTCCTCTACTTCAGCATCAGGTAGGTGCACTGCCTGTCATCTTGCCCAACATGGAAAGCAAAGTTCCATCTCTAGCAGTCTGTAATGTTCTGATGACTACTGAATATGGTATTCTGCCCTCCCTTCCATCTCTACCTTTTTGCTTCTTTTTCATATGTTCCAGAAACAAAATATTAAAAGAAATTGCTTCTACTGACACTTCCTTTTCCTTCTTTGGACGACAGCTCAATTTTTACTGCACTTTTAACTGAGTACCACATATTCTCACTCATAAGTGGACCCTGAGCAATTACCATAATACTACAAGAAAGGGATTGGCAGTAGTGGGAAACTGCTGGGGGAGGGGCGGCACACTTCATCAATGAGGGTATCTGATCTCAAGCCAGGGGAAGTGGGGACCAAAGTGAGGCCCAGATTTTACCTGTACAATGACCATTTGTATACCTAACCCTGAATTGTACCCTACAGCTTTAAAATAAAAATTTTTAATTTTTAATTTAATTTTTAAAAAATACTACTCTTTTATCTTGAAAAGTGTGTTTCTCCAGATTTAGATAATTGACAAGGCTCTCTACTCCCAGGATGAACCTGTGGCAGAAATCAGCCTTCCCTCTGGCCTCATCTAGAAAATCTGCCATTAACTTTATTAAATCGCCTCATTGGAATTTGTGGCGATGGGTATGTTCAGTAACTTGATTGTGGTGATGATTTCACAGACGTACAGGCATATCAAAATTTATCAAATTATGCACTGTAATATGTACAGTTTATTTCACATCAAGTATGCCTCAAAGTTGTAAAAATATTTGCTAAAATCTAAAATAAATTATTTAAAGCCTTGTTGGACTACTTCAGGCAATATCTAGGGGCTAATTAGACAGATGTCTAAGGTGTGGAGCCACGGATTTATAAGGCCTGCAAGATAGATTCCTAGTAAGAAACCCAATGAGTCCTTCTGACAGAGACTGGGAAGAATGTCTTTGAGGAGAAGGAGATGAAAAAATATCTGGACAAATCCATAAAACTGTACATTTGCTGTAACAATAACTAATCTATGTTGAGAGTTTACTGAGCCAGATACCATTTTAAGCACTTTACATATATCACATGGTTTAATCTTCACAACAACTGTATGATTCATTTTTTATCGTACTCATGTTACAAATGAGAACCTTAAGGCACAGAAAAACTAAAAATACTTGCCTAAAATGCCACAGCTAGTAAAGGAGGCCAACAGGTTTTGACTCGAGTCTGCACAACTCAGGAAGACGGGGGACCCACAGAGGAGGCCCTCCCCAGGAGGTGTCAGGAAAAAAGGGTTATAAGGTCTGTGTCCTCAGCATCAGACCTGCTCAAACTGAAGCTCCATGACCATCTGTCAAAAAACTGGAACAACAGAGCAGTGGTCCCAAGTGACCTCTCAAGTGTTCTCTGAGATTGTGTGATCCTGACGTAAGCTTCACGCTGTCTTCTAAAATCCTCTGCATCTCAAGTATGAAGTTCATTATCCCCATTTCATACATGAGATGCAGAGGATTTTAGAAGACAGGGTGAAGCTTATGTCAAGATCACACAATCTCAGTTAGAAAACACTTGAGAGGTCATTTGGGACCACTGCTCTGTTCCAGTTTTTTGACAGATGGTCATGGAGCTTCATTTGAGCAGGTCTGATGTTGAGGACACAGCCCTTATAGTCCTTTTTTCCTGACACATCCTGGGGAAGGCCTTCTCTGTGGGTCCCCCGTCTTCCTGAGTTGTGCAGACTCGAGTCGAAACCTGTTGTCTCCTTTACTAGCTGTGGCATTTTAGGCAAGTATTTTTAGCATATGAGCAGCCAACAGATACATGAAAAGTGCTCAGCCTCACTAATCATCAAAGAAATGCAAATTAAAACCACACTGAGACACCACTTAACCCCAGTCAGGATGGGCATCACCAATAACTCAAAAACAACAGATGCTGGAGAGGATGTGGGGAAAAGGGAACACTTTTACATTGTTGGTGGGAGTGTAAACTAGTACAACCTCTGTGGAAAACAGTGTGGCGATTTCCAAAAAATCTGAAAATCGACTTGCCATACGACCCAGCAATCCCCCTCATGGGAATATACCCAGAGGAACTCAAATCACTCTATAATAAAGATACCTGCACATGAATGATTATCGAGGCATTATTCACAATAGCAAAAACATGGAATCAACCATGCTGCCCATCGAAAGTGGACTGGATAAAGAAAATGTGGTACATTTACATGATGGAATATTATGCAGTCATAAAGAAAAATAAAATTATGAACTTTGCAGCAGCTTGGATGGAATTAGAGTCTATAATACTCAGTGATTTATCAAAGAAACATAGATCTGAGTACCACATGTGCTCGCTCATAAATGGACCTTGAACATTTATCAAAATACCATAAGAAAGGGATTGGCAGTAGTGGGGAGAGACACATAACATCAATGAGGGTACCCACACTTTACCTGTATGATGACCACGTATGTACCTAACCCTCATTTGTACCCACATTTTTAAAATAAAATAATAAAAAAATTAAAAATCTAATGATAAAAAGCAAATAAATTGCATTGCACATAGTAACTAGTCAATCAATGTTACTTATTATAAAAAAAGCAAACTATAAAGTAGAACAATTGAAAAGATGGTGAACTAAATTACTGAGCACCAACTAAATGCAGCCACTTTGCAGGTATGAACTCACTTATCCTTGTGACAACACAGTGAGGTCATTATTATCAGCTCAGTTTTACAGGTGGGGTTACTGAGCTTCACAGAGACTGGACAGTTCGGTTACAGAAGCAGAGCCAGGATCTGGGTCTGACTTGAGGGCTGATTGTCCTGGCACTGGGCTAGGAGCTATGGGATATACTCAAAAAATACCTTACCTCTAGCAACATCTCAGGTAAAGGATGGCTGGGCACAGGTGTGTGAAGTCCAGTCATTTTCCTGATACAGAGGTTGCTTTTGACTCCTTGGCCATATTCCAGAAGAGAGAATGAGATTGGGGTATCCAACTTCTTCCACCCCCTCCTCTCCTTCCTTTGTTTTGAAACACCAATTGCAATTTCAGCTTCCAAGCTGTTCTCCCGAGAGGACAGCTGCCACCCAGCCACTGCCACTTCGACTCCTGAGCATCACCCTGAGTTCAGCAGCTTTTCTCCCAGGATGTGTGGGAAATGAACTCACACATCCCTTTTTTCTGATGCTTGTCAAGGGTAGTGTCTTATTGGACTCCCTTCGAGTCTCTAGGGGTGCTCATGGATTCACTGTCTTTTCTACGGGTGTTATGAAAGCAGGGGAAATTCTATGGGCTTCTGTCAGGTCCACCCCTATATATCTATACTGGGAGACAAAGTAGCAAATCTGTCTCTTCCACTGTCACTGACATATCACTTCTACTGAGGCAGCAGAAGTGCTCAAGATCTGACAGCCACAGTTCTCTGCATTCAGAAATGAACAACAGGCACCAGAAAACACTGTGGTGGATTAAGGTGTAGCAGCCACTATGCAAATAATAGAAATTAATTTCTAACCAAACCTCAGACAATACGTGCTGATGGATAAATTTTCCAGACTGACAAGGTGAACAAACTCAGCATCAAGGCTTCTTTCCTACTCTTCAACACATTCCTGAAAATGTTAGTTGAAATAATAGGATTAAACAGCTTTAAATTTTTTGTCAGTGTACTTTATTCATTCTTCCAGCAAATACCATCTCTCATATCCGCTTAATTTTTCCCCATAAATAAATGTATCATTGTTTGATGTGCTATATGTTTCGCTTGTTTACTTATTTGTTGTGTGGTTCTCCACTGGAATACAAGATCCTTGGTGGCAGGGATTTTTATCTGTTTTGTTCATTGCCTTCACTCCAGCACTTAGAACAAGTCTGGCCCATAATAGCACTCAATAAATGTATTAAATGAGTGTGTGAATGAAATGCACAGTGAATTAGGGCTACGTACTGCACTGTGCTGGATGCTGGGGAGGCAGTGTCACATGAGGTTTGTGCTGGCTCTGCCCTCTGATGCTCTCTCCAAGCCCGATCGGTCCACTAACAAAAGAGGATTGACTGTAACAAGATTTTCTGAAGGGTTGATAATAGAGTACTCTAAAACACCAAATAACTTACTCCTGGAGAGCAGACATCAACGCTCCTAAATTCCTTGGACAGCCCCCGCCCCCGCCATCGCAGACGTAGAATGAAAAAGATGGCAGGCTTTCTCCTTTCTTCACATTTTCTCTCCGTTGAGTCTCAAGGCCCCAAGCCCTGAGTCTGAGACTGTCAAGGAAAAAGTTAAACACTTGTACTCCATTTTACAAAGGAATTTTGCAAACCTCTCTAAATAGAACTGCTGGTAAACACTATCTCACAATCAAAAGCCACAATAACACATTTTCCTAAACAGAAGAGCAATTCCTAACTCCCTCTCAGCCTACCACCACCATGGCCAAATGATTTTGGTATTCTTTAAGAATACAAGATCCACTGGGGTCTCTTAGGGTTTTTTAGCAATTTACACATGCACAAACACATATATTCATGAATGGTAAGAGTGTACAGTAGTACACATCAAATCCTGAAGGCACTCTCTGAAGGTGAGGCCCGGATATTCCAGGGCTCCCAAGGCAGCAGTCGGCCAGTGGAGCAGTGTGCCAACCACATACAATGCTCAGTAGGAAAAAGACCTGGTGACAGGACACAGAAAGTCAAGCCAAAATATGGTTGCTCATATTAATTTTGATAAAGACAAGTTCTCAAACTCTGTCTTTAAATAAGAAATCTAATGGTCATAAGTTTTCTTTTTTACCTGCATGTATATGGAAGAATAAGGAAGTTTAAATTTTCTTCTCCTGGCTTAAGGACAAAACCTCATGAATATTTATAACTTGCAGAAAAAGAAATGTCAGTATAAATATATTACTGAAGAAACAAATTATTAATAAAGAAAACTGCCAGGCACAGTGGCTCATGCCTGTAATCTCAGCACTTTGGGAGGCCTAGGCGAGAGGATTGTTTGAGCCCAGAGGAGTTCGAGGCCAGCCTGAGCAACATACTGAGACCTCATCTCTATAAAAATCAAAAATATTAGCCAGGCGTGGTGGTGCATGCCTGTAGTCCCAGCTACTTGGAAAGCTGAGGTGAGGGGATCACCTGAACCCAGAAGGTTGAGGCTGCAGTGACCAGTGATTGTGCCACCGCACTCCAGTATGGGTGACAAAGTAAGACCCCTGACTGAAAGAGAGGATAGAAGGAAGGAAGGAAGGAAGGAAGGAAGAAAGGAGGGAGGGAGGGAAGGAAGGAAGGGAGGGAGGGAGGGAGGAAGGGAAACCAGTCCAAAGTATAGACTTTTGGAGATTAAAGTTGCTTTCATAGACTATAACAACATTTGTGTATTCATTCAATAACAATCTTTTAAGTAACCACTATGTGCCAGGTGCTTTTCTAGACACATTAGAAATATGGCTCTCAGAAGCTCCGGAGCTTATATTTTAGTGGAAATAAATACAAAAGAAAATAGGTGAGTAAAATATATGTTGGATGGAGATAATTGCCATGGATAAGAATAGCAGGGAGGCAGAGAGAGAGTATGTTGTCAGCAGGCTGGGGTAAATTATAATTTTAAATCAGGTTGTCAAGAAAAGGCTACAATGAGAAGGTGATATTTCATCAAAGGCCTGCATGTAGGCAGGGAGCCCAATATCTGGAGTCTGGATATTTGCTGGACTCCCCTGTTAGAAATAACATTTTCACATATGGTCTTAAGACACATAATAATGCCAGCTTTTCTGTAGGGTGGCGGCAGGGGGGATAGGAAACAATTTTTCCTTCTTATCTTGCTAAGGGCTCTTTCACCAGTAGTTCACACTTTCGTTTTTCAAGACCAAGTGATGGAATTCCATTAATTAGCACAAAGTGTGTTGGAGAGGATGGGAGGGTGTGGCAAGGACGCGGTCCTGAAAAGGTCAAACCTTACAACATGAAAAGGAAGATGGCAGAAGTGATGACTGACAGATGGAATTTTAAGCCCTCTGCCTTGACACTCTCTAGTCATGTGACCACATTCTGTGGACTGATGAGTATTACTTTCCAATCATAAAAGGAAAGAATACAAAGCGGATGATGCATTTCTCTCACTCGTCCCAAGGTAACTGTACTCCAGCAGCCCCGGGAGAGAATCTGCAGTCTCATTTCTATTTGCAGATTAGTGTGCCTCCCAAGAAACTGTCCCAATCAATTGTGAAGCTGAAATAAATCATGTGGCCACCTCAGTGAGGTTCTTGGTTTTCTGCTCTTCTCCAATAAGCCAGTCACAGAGGAATTCAGAGTGACTCTGGAAAAGGCTGGAGGGCCTTTACGATCCTTAGCAAAGCCTGAGGGATTCGCCCTCCAAGGCTTCTGAGTATGCTGGGACCACAAGGCCCAGGGCAGTTCCACAGTCAGTTTCCATTAGCTACTTGCCACCTGCCAGATGTGAGAATTATTACTCAGAGAAAGTGAGAAGGAAAGCCACATCCACAGGGACAGTACCAAGGAGACAGTACCTGAGTGTGTGTTGTCATAGCTCTATCACATCAAAGGCCTCCTCATACATAAAGACCTCACTGTGTTTGCATAGCACCTGTGTTACAATCATGAGTGCTTTATACAAGTTAGCTGCCTCAGTCTTCTGAAGAGGTGAAGGGTTTCATGCACCAAGTTCATAAATAAGGACACAAAGAACTACAGAGGGACAAGTGTAACAGGCACTATAAGTTCAAATCAGAGAGGTGGCACAATATCAGTGAAGATGCAGAAACTAAGGAATGGAGAAATTCAGTGATTCTCTCACCATCACACAGCATAGAGCAGATAGAGTGATATACTGTATTTCTGTCTCTTTCCTCCAATGTCCTAAAAGTCAGAAGCTAAGAAAAGACAGAAAGGGCAAACCTGTGATCGTGCCAAGGTGAAAGAAAGATAGATGGCAGTGGGGTTTTTTGGGGTTCCAGACAACTACCTCCTGTAATCCTTCCTACACTTGCAGGTCCGTGTGAACTTTCTCACTGTTTCAACAAAAAGTTCCACGGCACAATTTAAATAGGTGTTTTTTTCCTTTCTTAAATAGGTGACAGTGTAATACAGATAAGGTAAGTGATATACAAACATAAATAGGCTTAATTATTCACAAAAACCTCGATGTGTGTTGAACTTAAAAAAAAAACCATGATCTGAAAACTGTCCCTAACTTTTGGCAAAATCCTTTCATCTATCTTAAAATGAACCAGTTTAAAAATTTAGACTATAGGCCGGGCACAGTGGCTCACACCTGTAATCCCAGTACTTTGGGAGGCTGAGGTAGGAGGATTTCTCAAGCCCAGGAGTTCAAGACCAGCCTGAGCAACATAGCAAGATCTCATCTCTATAAAAATAAAAAATTTAGACTATAAACTGCTTATGTTTTCATATGTAGTAGTGAAGAAAGCATGGGTTCTGGAATCAAAAAAAAATAAGTGAGAATTACAACTCCTCACTTGTTCTGAAAACTTGAAAAATATTACTTAACTTCT
Source organism: Tarsius wallacei (assembly GCA_963574415.1). Lineage (NCBI taxonomy): Eukaryota > Metazoa > Chordata > Mammalia > Primates > Tarsiidae > Tarsius > Tarsius wallacei. The sequence goes on along the minus strand of CAUYQG010161322.1, from coordinate 23,820 downwards.
CTATACCTCTATTCCCTAAAATAAGGATAATAATTTCATAGCATTATCAACAGGATTAAATTAAATGATTGCTAGTAAGCACCAGGCACACTTGGCTGACTTCCATGCCAGAGGTGCTCGATAATGCTCCTACTCCGTTCCCCTCAACACCTGACAGCCTTAAGTAGTAAAGTGGCACATCCAAAAAAGACTGAAGGAGCTAGAATGGGGGGGAACGTGGCCAATGACCACTAGGGTTTTTTCCAAGCCAAGAAATCTAAGTGGGCTGTCAGCACATTTTTCATGAAAACACTTTATCATGAGTATACTTCCCACACAACCTCTCAAAATTCTTCCTCTGCACTAATGATAGTGAAAGTCCCAGTCTAGCCCCACAATAAGATACTGTGTCCTCATTGCTCTTCACCAACTTTACCAACATCAGCTCTTCACCAACTTTACCAGTAAAAACAAGGAGAATGAATTTTTCATACCACTTTCTTCAGCAGGCCTGGTTCAGGTGTCTGAGACAAGAGTTAGGCAAAGGGGTCCCAAATTTCAGGAAGCTCAGCCTTACTCAGCTTTAGGGATGCTCTTCTATGGGGCCTTCCTTATCTTAAGATACATTTAATTAATGTACCCTTTTAAGAATAGAGATATTTTGCTATCCTTAAAAAAGGAAACTGTAAAGTTAATTACTGACCTGGCGTGGTAGCTCACTTCTGTAATCCCAGCACTTTGGGAGGCTGGGGTGGAAGGATTGCTTTAGCCCAGGAGTTCGAGACCAGCCTGGGATCTCACAAGACCTCGCCTCTACCTATATTTTAATAAGAAGAAGAAGAAGAAGTTTAAAAATAAAGTTAGTTACTGACCTGTGAAAGGTCAGTTTATCCTCATTCTGTCCGTGTTGTTTATTTACATATAATTACTTTCTCCTGTGTGCCTGACCAAGAAAATCAAGTGTCCCTACATGAATCCCAAGAATAAATATCCTCATTCCAGCCCTTTAACTTCTTCCATTAAAGAATTGCAGGAATCTGGTCCAGAGGAACTGGGGAAAAAAGCCAGGGAATCGGAGCCACTGTCTTGCCAGAAATGCATGCTCTGATGGGAGAAGATAGTGAGGGGTCTATCTGTGCCAAATCACACACTTGGAAAGAAGCTATCTGAGATCTGAGGAAACTTGCACCTGCTAAAAAGAGCTAGCAACCTGTTGAAAAAAAAATCACTTGGATATCAGAACTGTTACACCTAACTTTGTGTGTGACTCAGAACAAGTCAGTTAACCTCTTTGCACCTCAGATTCTCATCTGTACAACAGAGTTCGTATTAGATTATCTCTAAATTTCCTTCAGCACCATCAAGCTATAGGTGTCATCCCAGTAAGAAAGAGAAGGAAGCAGCCATAGGACAAAGGAGATCAAATTTGACAGATTCCTAAGATTTAGGAAGCACAGATTCCTGACTAGCTGATTCCTTTATGTGACCCAATAAGGATAAAATCGAAAGGGAACTAAATGAAATACACTCATGATTAATCAAAGAGGATTGAAAGTCATGGCTAACCTCACACCTACCTTGCATCGCCTCCAGCTCACCTCCCCTGGGACACTCCTCCTCCTCTTTAATACCTCATCATGATTCTCGAAAACTGTGATCACTCAAGGTTGAAGCTTTTAATCTCCCATGTATAAAAGGATATGCAAATAGAGTTCAGTTTCCTGTTGAGTCTCTGCCAAGGTCTTAGCCTGGCAGTTCTGGGAAAAGAGCCAAAGACCTCATATTTCTTGGCTGTTAATATTCTCCCATCTGTGCTCAAGTCAGCAGCCTGGGCTTTGGGCTGTGCTTTGTCTTTAGTCTTACACTTTGCCAAGTTTTCTAAAGGAACCCTTTAGAATGTTCCTGCAAGAAAGTAAGATACAGCTGGCTCTCAAGTAACCAGACAGAGGATTATCTGGTTATATTTGGGGGCAGTAAGATAAAGACCAGGAAATCCTATAATATAGCCTCATATTCTAATCTTGTAAGCTACTAGAGACACTGCTATTAATTAGGTCTTAGGCAAGGCTTTCAATAAGTTGTCTGTGTTTCCCATATGGGATGTCCCACTTCATACATACAAAGAATGAAAAAAGGCAAGGTCTTCAGGTACCAATACAGCCCTGAAGAGTATTCAAAAATGAAAGACCTGAAAAGCACTAGACATGTCAGTGTGTTTCTAGGCCAGAGGCTCTGCCAAACAACAGATTCAGGGACCAGACCAGTTGTCCCCTGTGTCTCCCTGATTAAACTCACACAAAATAGCAGCTATGATTTTTACTCAGCGTAAGGCATCTAGATCCAAGTTTAGTGAAATGTTACCAATATTTTCAGTGGATAATTGTATGTTCCAAGCCATGTTAAATCTGGTCATTTATTAAGCATGGAATTTCCACTTTTTCTGTAAGTGCCATGGCTTATTCCTATCTCCCAGTATTTCCCTTCTGAAACTAACTTCTACAAGGGCTATCCTGTGCATTCTCATTTCCATTATAAAGTCAATGCACAAGTTAAAGTTTTGAATTTCTTCAGAAACCTCTCTAAAGAGATGTCTTCTTTCATTTCTCTGTTATCCCAGGTAGGTATCAGGAGTAAAGAGTTTAAGTCTGGACTGCCATGGAACAGTACATCAGTAAAATATGTTCTCGATCTACTCAGGAGGATCAGGAAGGAGGATCACTTGAGTCAAGGAGTTCCATATCAGCCTAGGCAACAATGTGAGACCCAGTTGGGGAAAAAAAAAACTCCAAGTCATTAATCTATACCCAGTTCACTTGGTGTCTTCTGCAGCATTTATTTTGAAATATCTCTTTCTATTCTTGATCCTTACACATCCCTTTTTTAAAATCATACTTTTTTAAAAAATCTACTCAGGCTATTGATTCTCTACAAAATTTCCATGTCTCAGTTCTCCCTCCAGTTTCTCTCACCCTCCACCAATGATCATTCCAAGACTATTTACATCTCAACAGAAAAGTGATGTAAAACAGGTCCCTTCCTATTCCTGCTTTTTGAGTTGGGCTTTTTTTTCTTTTCTTTTCTTTTCTTTTCTTCTCTTTCCCACCCCAACCCATGCAAACCTGGAAGTTAGCACCACCTTGCGCCATTTGTGGGCATTTTTCTCAGAGGCTTGTCCCAGAGCAGTGTTTTGAGACTGAGTCTGAACTCCATTGACATGATCCTTGGAGGTGCCTGGCTCAGAAAGACTTGGGAGTTTCTACCTAAATCCAGGTCCAGCTACTCCATCACTGTAAATTGCTATTGGAAAAGTTTAACTTGTTGACACATCACTTGTGTAAAGGCTCAGAACTGAATCTTAGATACCACAGGATGTATGGATCCTATAAGGTTCCCTAGCAAAGACTTGAATACACCAATTCTGTGGAATGATTTAATAAAAGATATCCTGATCATATGCTTTCGATGGAAGAAAAAGCACTACCATCTTAGACAACTCCAACTCTGTGGTCTACTTTTGTTTTCCTAATACCACACCTCATCCTACAAAGTATTTATGGCAGGTCTAGCCTACTCAAAAATAACCTAGAACAAGTCAATACAGCCTTGTGTTGTATGGAGGTCCAAGGTAAAGCCTGTGAATGTGACTCCAGAGAAAAACCTTCTCCTCTCCGATGCAGAGACTATGTATAAAGCAAGTCTTAAGTCACTCCATTTCCATTTGAATATATTTCTCCAAGTTTTTGTACATTGTTTTCTGCTTACACAGAATTCAGTGATAAAAATGGAGACTCTGTCCTACATATACCATTAACTATCAGTCAAGGGGATAGTAGAGAGGAGACAATTTTGCATTAAGATTTACTGACCTCTATTTTAATGAGAATAATAATAGAAAGGTTTTCTTCCTACTATGACTTTCTCTCAGGATAGATTGCTTGCCTGGGGCAGTTAGGATAATACTGCCATGGCTCTTTGTCTCCCACACCCCAAGCCATCTGGTCTCCATTACATCTGGAGGAAGGATCTCCTTGTTCAGCAGTATTTACACCATCGCACTGATACCAGTAGTCAAACATGACTGTACTGCTTAGCTAATAAGCCTGGAAAAGCTCTTGTTCTAAGAGAGAAGTGGAAAGAGATGGGACAGATGGGGCCTGCATGCCGGGAAACTGTTCATCTCTGCTGCTGACTTGGTCTTCTCAACAGCTGCTTGATTCAGCAGATGCATCTTCTTTATGAGGCACCAGAGACCTAGAATGTCCACATCCTGTGGTACCCTGTACCCCTAGCACCCCACATTTGAGTTCCTTTCCAATTCAGAGAACAAAAGCTGCTGGCTTTGAACCAATGCACAACAGATGTGGGTCATAACTGCCAACTACCCAGGAAGCATCTACCAGAACAGGGCATGAGAATCTGCTTCTTAAAAATTCCCATACTTGTGATCCCATCCGATCATTTAACACCTGCTCAAAGAGCGCGACTAGGAGATTTTCTCCAAAGCATCTGCAGGGATTTCATTTATTTTGTTGGGAAATAAGAGACATAGTTGTTAATAAGATTTAAGAAGGCCAAGAAAGAGTTAAGGAAATTATTGGAAAGTAGGTATTACAACTTTACATGTATGTTAAGAAAATCTGCAGATTTATCCTTAACTTTGACATGATTCCTTCCTGTATCACCGACCTCGCCTGTCTCCTTCCCTGAGTCCCAGATAATGATCATACACTGGATGGATAGGCATTCAAAGCCATGAGCAGCAAGACCTTACCTCTCTCTACATATAGGACAATGGGATGGGGATTCAACTTATCAGAAGATCATTGCTAGTTTGTGCCAGGCCTTTCAAGGATGTTCTTGTCTTATAACTATTTGTAAGAGATTGTACCCTGGCTACTCTAAGTATATAGACTATTTTACTTTTTATCCCCAAGAAAATGGTCCCTGCTGTGCACTACCTACTTAGTAAAGCTAAGAAAGACAGGAAACAGATACAACCTAACTCCAGTCAGGATGGCCATCATCAATAACTCAAAAAGCAATAGATGCTGGAGAGGATGCAGAGAAAAGGGAACGCTTCTACACTGTTGGTGGGAGTGTAAACTAGTATAACCTCTGTGGAAAACAGTGTGGCAATTCTTATAAGACCTAAAACTTGACCTTCCATACAACCCAGCAATCCTCCTTCTGGGAATATACCCAGAGGAACTCAAATCACTCTATAAAAAAAATATCTGCACACGCATGTTTATTGCAGCGCTATTAACAATAGCAAAAACATGGAACCAATCATGCTGCCCGTCGAAAGTGGACTGTATTAAAAGAATGTGGCATATATACACAATGTAATATTACATAAAGAAGGACAAAATTATGGAATCTGCAGCAACTTGGATGGAGTTAGAGTCTATCATACTCATTGATTTATCACAGAAACAGAGATCTGAGTACCACATGTACTCACTCATAAGCGGACCCTGAACATTTATTATAACACTATAAGAAAGGGATTGGCAGTAGTGGGACACTGCCAGTGGAGGGAAGAGGGGAACATAACATCAATAAGGGTACCCAGTCTCAAACCAGGCAAAGTGGGGACCAAAGGAAAGCCCAAACTTTACCTGTACAATGACCACTTATATACCTAGCCCTGAATTGTACCCCACATCTTTAAAATAAATTTTTTTAAAAAGAAAGATAGAAAAGAAATGCCCAAAGTACAAGGAGAAAAACAAAGACATTAGTACTAGGGAAAATATTACTCTGGACTCAGAGTATTTGTCATGTGAATTGATATTAACCTGACCTACCCAGAAAATGTCAAGGTCAATATTAGGATATGTATTTTCTTAGGGTCCCTGAAAGAAAATATGAGAATTTGAGGAGTGCTACTGCAGAATCCATGCACCAAAAAAAAAAAGTGCTTAACTGTGACTGGAGTGATCTGAAGTCTTGGCAAGCTAAGGGAGACAGCCAGCTGTCGGCCTTCTGTAAACTGTAAAATAGGTCATCCATGGCTCCCATTCTCATCTATCTGTGCCCTCTTCTTGGACCCTCCCCCTCATCACATCCCTCATAGGTCTTCATTCTATTTCCATCAAAACCCAATCTCAAGAAATGACCTGAAATCAATTCATACTAACGTTTGAGGGATGAAATAGAGGGAGGCTTTAGCTTTTCTGAGACTGAGGGGAGGGTAGGAAGAGAATGTTGTATTTTAATGGAGATAATAGCTATAAGCTAAAGAACCCAAGCAACCACGCAGAATTTTCGAAGCTTGAGGAACACTGCCCAGAATTAAAGGTGGAAGTTTGTTCTGTCTTTGTTTGGAGGCTCACTGCAGATTGTAAAGGGAGAGCCTGGAGCCCCCCAGAGTGGGCTCTTCTTTTCCAGTGTCCAGGAAGAAGCCCAGCTATAGCACACAACCAAAGAGAACATTAGCCTGACAATGGAGAAAAGCATTACAGCAGAGAGCAGAATTAGGGCCAAAAAAAAAAAAAAACCTGGGAAGAGATTTCATTTTAATAGTAGGACAAGCTTTGTAATAGTTGACAGCCATTCAACAGTGAAGCAAGCATCCTTGTTAGTGGTGAATTCAGTGAATGACTACACTGGGAAGGCTGTCTACATTAGATGGGAGCTACACTTAATAACCTGAGCTCTTTTCCTCCCTAAAATTCACCATAGAATTCTATGCTGAAAAAAAATCAGGCCTGCCAATTACACACTCTGTATATGCATTATACTCCATATACACATTTGTGTCCTCGTTAACATTATATAATCAATTTTCTATGTTATTGCATAGCTTTCCTTCCTAATCAGTTTTTTTTTGTGTTTTTGTTTTTGTTTTTGTTTTTAGTTGGAGTCTCACTCCATGGCCCAGACCAGAGTGCAGTGGCACGCTCCCAGCCACTGCAGCTTCGACCTGCTGGGCTCCGGTGATCCTTCCGCCTCAGCCTTCCAAGTATCTGGAACTACAGGCCCATGCTACCACGCCCGGCTAATTTTTTATTTATTGTAGAGATGAGGTCTCTCCAAGTTGCCCAGGTGGGTCTCGAACCCGCGGGCTCAGGCAATCCACTCACCTCAGCCTCCCAAAGTGCTGGGATTACAGGCTGAGCCACCAAGCCCGGCCATAATCAGTATTTTTAATGAGCTGCATTCATATTGTTATCTAGGGGTGTACTATAGTTTACTCAATCAGTTCTCTTATGGTTGAGCATTTTTCCTACTATAAAAATTACAGTGATGAACATATCCATACCTTTTCTTTATTTAAAATTATTATATATGTGTATAAGGAAACCTTATATAGAGAGACATATAATAAAGTAAGCCCCCACTTACCCCAATTAGAAGATATAAAATTAAGAATTTTGGCCAACTTGAATAGATAAATCCTTAGGATTGTAGATGAAATCATCAAATTCTACTTTAAATTTTTTAATGTATTAATTTAGCTACACATACATATTTAAAATCACATTGTATAAAATTATATATCAATTTTGAATATTGCTTTTTTTCCATTCTCATAGTTTGTGAAGTAACTTTATTCAAAATCTTTACAAGCGTCTCGAATCAATGTGTTTGTCACCACTAGAGCCACCTTTTTTTTATCCTCAAACATTTTTCTGGAGTATATCAAACTCACTTTTATCTAAATTGTTTGAATTATAACACATTATTAATCTACATATGAACCTATTATAATACCTACATTTGAAACACCATGCCTATTCACATAATTTTAGAACTGTTGTTTTGCCATTTGTCCTGTAAGTGAATATTCATGATCTCCACAGTAAAACATTTATTTTGAAAGACTTGTTAAAACAATATCCAGTACTTGCAATTTTGAAGGCGTCAGGAGACCCAAAAATAGTTGTTTTTGTTAAACTATATTTAGTCATCTTTTTTCACTAATTTCATCAGCTGACTTCCATAGGCATCCATGAACTAGCATTGTTTGAGATATTCCAGGTTAACGTGTCTTCACTAAACTGTACTTAACAGTTCAAAATAAAATAATTAAGTGAAAGTAATATTGCTTTTCATAACTTTCATAAGAAATCAAATATAAGGAACTTCCTTTTCTCTGAGAAAAATAAGCCTTACTCTATATTCAAAATTATATTCAAAAGGTATTTTCTTTTTAAAAAGTAAATTCCCCAAATTGGAAATAGTTGCTCAAACTTGTATCAATATTTTTACTCTTTTGACATTAACTAATTGGCTTCCAATAAAAAATAAACCATTTATAAATACCACCAACTTGCCCTCATTTGGAGTATCACCTTTTCTAGCAAAAATATCACTTAAATATTTGTCCCCAGAGGTATTTTGTTAATTCTTTATTTGCAACATTTTCCAAGTTTGTTAATTGATGATTAACTTTCTTCTTTTGTCCTTCACCCATTTATTGTTGAGGTTCTTGGTGTTTATTTATTGACTTGTGTGATTGCAATAATTTTGCAACTGAGTTTTATAGCATTTACCCACGATAACAGCATTGGTGAAAGGAGACTAGGGAGGTGTTGTGGATGGCAGAGAGTGGTGATGGCAAAATGCCAAGGAAAGGAAAAAAAGGAAGAAGAGGGTTTTTGTACTGATGTGTTTCACTGTGACGACTTACCACAGAGGTTGAAGTGTATTAAGCCTTTGTTCAAAAACACCCAGCTGTGATCTGCGATGTATGTCTCAGCATTGGGAAGAGTCTTCCGAGTGTCTTGGGAAATGCTCTCTGAGCATTATTGCCCCTTGCCCCAACTCCCTTCTTCAGGTTTACTCTATATCGTCTACTAAAATAGTTTCAGAATGTGAAGGAGTATCCCCGAAGTCATCAATGATAAATCATTCCAACCACAATCTCAATGTGAAATATATCCATGGCACTGTAGAAGAGAATATCATGGGAGAGGAAAGGAAATGGGACTAACAGTGACTGAGGGCTGCTAACTTGGTCACACACTGGTATATGGTGAAGCGAGATGATGAACCCAGATGTGTCTAATTTACATAATTCCTTCCTTCAGAGAGCTTAATGCCTAATACAAAACACAGCAAGTGTTCAAAAAATGGTTACTGTGAATTGGATCCATCTCATTGGAATATGACATGGTTGCAGAATCTCAGCTTTTTTAAATAACATGTTTCTAAAGACCATAACTGGAAGCAGACCCCCAAGGTGAAATTCTGACACTGAATACACATATCTTAACACGTCCTTTGCCTTGCTCTGAGGAGAAAACTGTCACATGAGGGAGTAGTGATGGCAAGAAGGTAGCATGGGACAAATGGCCCAGTGATGTGATGAAAAGTGCAGACTCTTCAAAAATAAAATCTGAGCTATGAGAAAGGAATCTCCCTCTCTGATTAATGCCACCAAGCAGTCCCATCATCCCTGAGCATGTTTTTGAAAGACACTTCCTGGGAATGTAGCAATATTTCTGCTCACTTCAGAGGATCAACCAGTGTTAATACCATAATTTGAGAACTTACGAGGCCTGGGCTCTCCTTTACTCTTACTCTTCTCTTGATCCTGCGTGAGTTGGATCCAAGAGCATGGGGATAAATCTTGGGGTTACAATCACCAGATAGCTCACCAAGTCCAATAGCTCTTTTTAAGTCTAGGAAAATGAAAACAATAAACAGGGAAAAAAAGTTATGCCTAGGCCTCCTCCCTAGAATGTCCAAAGTAACTGGATTTAGGGCCTCAAGGATAGAATACCCAATCAAAAGAAAACCCAATCAAAAGAAAACCAACTCAACCCATTTTCAGGGAATATAAAACAATTTACAGAGGTAACACTTTTAAATGAAATTCTCATTTTTAGTGCAGAAATGAAACATAATATCCTTAAGTTACTTACTTTCCAAAAGTGAAAACTCTTTTAGCTGTTAATTTCTCAACATATAGTGATGAGTTTATAACATTTCTTTTTGTGTAGCAGACTGTAGGCATTCACAGTTACAGAAAGAAAAAATATGACTAGCTTCCTGCTTCACACAAAGAAATCACACAGAAAAAAATACTCTAAGCCAAAAAGAAAAAAGTTTTAAAACATTTTAGAGTCTCAGATTACTTTCTGGCTACAATGGGAATGTGTAACTTCACAAAAAGACAGATTTGTCTGTCACCAACTTACCCTAGTGATCAATCTTGTTCTCATCAAGCCATTATGTCTATCACAACATGATGCAGTACACAGGGCACAACATCATCTACACAGTATTCTAGGTGAAAATTTAAAAATGAGCTAAAACTAATCAAATCTTTAGTTCTAACAGGACACAGGAAGCTGAAAAACAAGTTAAAGTTTTCCAAAAAGAAACATCTAGACAAATCCAGCAGGTGAGACATTCCATCAGACAACAGGCCAGTTCCTTCAATAATCAATGTCATGAAAAGAAAGTAGCGGAAAACTGCGGGGAGGGGGTGGGGGGTGGGTAGCTGGGGATTGACAGTAGTCAATATCCGCCTGGGGAAGGGGGAACACACCTCATCAATAAGGGTACCTGCACAATGAACATTTGTATACCTAACCCTGAATTGTACCCCACAATTTCAAAATACAAATTAAAAGAGAAAAAAAAACAAACCACAATCAAGGGGAAGAAGTGGAAGGGGAACTATTGCAGATTAAAGAGAGAATTAAAAGATTTCACACAATGAAATGCTGACTCTTCAAATGAATTCTTATTTTGTAAAAAATCCATAAAAGACATTTTGAGGGGAATTGAAAATTTTTGACTGTGGACTGGTTATTAAACTATTTTAGAGAATGATTGTTCATTCTTTTAGGTGGGAAATGGTATACTGATTATGTAGGAAAATAGTCTTTTTTTTTTTTTTTTTTTTTTACCAGGCATAGTGATTCACACCTGTAGTCCCAGCACTTTGGGAGGCCAAGGTGGGAGGATCGCTTGAGGCCAAATATTTGAGTCCAGCCTAAGCAACAAAATGACACCCCATCTCTACAAAAAAAGAAAGAAAAAGAAAAATATTTTTATTTTTTAAAAGTATGCAAAAATGAATTGTCATGATACCTGTAAATATTTAATGATATCCTTAAATATTTGAGCAAAATAAAAAGAAAATATGGAGAATATTTTAAAATGTTAAATGTAGGTGATTATTCTATAAATACTCATTCTGTTATCTCTTTTGGAATGTTTCAGAAATGTTATAATAAAATGTTTTTTTGAAGTTTTCATTTTAAGTGGCCAACAAGTCTACAGCAAATTTAAACAATAAAAAAGTGAAATACAATATGTTTCTTGAAAATTAGCACACTTTCAAGACGGGCTTGGTGGCTCAGCCTGTAATCCCATGCTTTGGGAGGCCAAGGTGAGTGGATTGCCTGAGCCTGAGAGTTCGAGAACCGCCTGGGCAAATTGGCGAGACCTCATCTCTACAATAAAACAAAAAACTAGCCGGGCATGGTAGCATGCACCTGTAGTTTCAGCTACTTGGAAGGCTAAAGTGGAAGGATTGCCGGAGCCCAGCAGGTCGAGGCTGCGGTGGCCGGGAGTGTGCCACTGCACTCCAGTCTGGGTGACAGAGTGAGACTCCAACTCAAAAAAAAAAAAAAATTAGCACACTTTCTTAAAGAATACTGCTCTGTTCAGAGAACTTACTGAACCTATAGGGGTTAGAACAAATTAAAACTGCAAGTTCATATAGCATAAATTTATAGACACCACTGAATTCTGTCAACGAACATACTGATAAAATGAATAAGAAAACCACTAATAATGTTGCTGCGCATTTTGGATTCCTATTATTCTTTTTCAAGACATAGACATACCTGAGGTATCTCAAAATCACTGACTTTCAAGATCTGAGATAATGATAATGGCTCAAAATCAACTCTTCCACATGTGGTGGAAGTGGGGATGGAGGTAGTTTCAGAATTCTGCAGTTGTACTAATGAATACTCAGTTGATTGTCAAGCTACTTCTCATTCAGGTGGCTGGGCATCATAGAGTAGCTACACGAAGGTTTTGACAAAACCTGAAGTGTGTCTGGACCCCTCAAGTGCAGAGAGACTGCTGAGATCTAATATACTCTTGCAGCCTTATATAAGTCTCCATTCAAAGCTAGTTCTCTTTTAATTTCTGTCCAGTTTCTAAGTGTATTATTTGACCCATTAACTCTGCAGGCCATGATGGTCTATTCTTCCTCTTTACAGTTTTGCAAAAATCTCAGGTTACTGTTCTGAGTACCTGTCACTTAAACAAGTAAGCATTGATTATTTTTAAGGGAAAGACTGGGTATTCCAGAGAAATTTAGTATGGGTGCTGAAGATAATGTAGTCAGACTCTCAGGCCATCACTGAGCCCTCCCTCTGTCACCAAACATAATCATCATACATCTAGCATCTGTCCTCCAGAGTACGACCAAGAAGAAGAAATTAGGTACAGACAACATACACATGGATGGCCCTTGACTCTAACTGATTCCAACCAAAGTGTGTGGGTCAATTTTGTCATTTCTACAGAACCGGAAGGCTATTGCTCCAAGATGGCTTCTGACCACGTACTCATTGATCACTCAAAGTATAGGATACGATTAATCTTCTGATCACTAGCAAGCAGATAGAGAGCTGTAAAGTTTTAGAGGAAGCTTGGGATTTACTGCTGCTATTGAAGCTCTGGCAGTACAAACAACCAAAATTAGGACAGTGGTTCTAAACATATGGCCCATGGACTTCTGGGGGCCTCAAGATCTTTTCAGGGAGTCCATGAGTTCCGAATTATTTTTACAAGAATACAAAACATTATTTTTCTGTTTCATTGTGTCAACATTTGCACTAATGATGCAAAAATAATGATGGTTAAAAGTACTGATGACTTAGTATGAATCAAGGTACTGGCATCAATTCTGCATAAGCAGTCATTGTATTCTTCACTGCCACATATTTGCAGGGGGGAAAAAAGATAGTTTCACTTAAATTATATTGATGGTATTTTTTTGCTAGAGCTGCCATAACAAAATGCCACAGCCTGGGTGACTTAAACAAGAGAAATGTATTTTCTCAGTGTTCTAGAGGCCAGAAGTCCAAGAACAAAGTGCTGGCAGGGTTGGTTTCTTCTGAGGCTTCCCTCCTTGGCTTGCAGATGGCAGGCTTCTTGCTATGTCCTTACATGGTCTTTCATTTGTGCATGGGCATCACTGATGTCCCTTCTCTTTGAGGGTCTGAATTTCTTCCTTTTGAATGGACACCAGTCAGATTGGATTGGGGCCCACTCTAATGGCCTCATTTTAACCTAATAACCTCTCAAGAGGCCCTATCTCCAAATATAGTCACAATCTAAGGTTATGGGGGTTAGGGCTTCAACATGTGAATTCAGAGGAGACACAATTCAGCCCAACATTGACAAAACAGTAAAAACCATTAGTTTTATTAAATCTCAGCCCTTGAGCAAACATTTTTTTAGTATTCTGTGTGACAAAATGGGAGGTATACATAGAGCCTTTCAGCTACATTCCAAATTATGATAGCTGTCTCAAGGGGAAACACTTGTGCAATTGTTTGAGAGTTAAGCTGAACTAGCCATGTTTTCCATGAAACATCATTTTTGCTTGAAAGAATGATGGACAGACAACTAGGGTTGTTCAGACTTGGGTATTTGGCAGGAATTTCCTTGAAAATGAATGAACAGAGCCTGTCATATTAAGATTAACAACCGATAGTTGTTGCTAATGATAAAATATACTTCCAGGCAAAAATTAGAGTTTTAGAAAATTTATATCTGCCACTGTGAACTAGATAGCTCACCAAAATTTAAAACTTTTCTGATTTAAAGAGACCAATGAAGATATTAACTACTATAATATTTTGGTGTTATGTAAGTAGCATATGGAAGCTACTTAACTCAGTGAACAAATTATTTCTCAAATGAACAACAGATGATGTCACAAAACTATGCATGGGTGAAAGTTCTATCCAAACTGCAAGACAGACCTGTTTTAACGTAACAGAATGTGATAAGTTCATTGGCATGGTTTCGGATTCCACATTGTAACTAACTTTTAAGAAATGACCTCTTGTCAATATTAAGAATGCTGTATCTACAATTTTCTGAAAAGACTGTTAAAATACCTCCTTCTTTTCAAACTGCATATCTGAGTAAGGCCAGATTTTTCTCATATACTTCAAGCAAAGCAACATATTGCAATAGGTAGGATGCATAAACAGACGTGAGAATCCAACCATCTTCTGATAAGCCAGCTCTTCTGTGATAGATATCTGAAGACTATGATTAAATTCTCCTGGTATCTCCCTTCCTTTGGTCTATAGTCCCCCATGTGTTTCAACTGTTCATCCCTGAACATGGTTTGAAATCTCTTAAACAGCCTGGAATCCTTTTTTAAATACACTGCAGTTTGTCTAAAACTTTCAAACTGTACATGTTAATACCAGGAGTGGGGGTAGAGATAAATAATACTAATTCAAAGTCCACAATCTCAAATATTCCAAGCCTGGAGGATGCCCCTGTTCAATCCCTATTTCATTTCTTGGTTTAGTACCTTACACATTTGCTCCAGGTACTCTGAGTCTCCAAGCAGGAGGCCTGATCCTAGCCAGGACTGGACGGTACATAGTAAACCCAGTTCCCAACACTGACACGTTCCTCTGAAAATGTGTTCGCCTGACTCTGACAACATAACCCAGCCTCCTTCCAGGAAGAGTTAAACCTCAGGATACACCTACCCTGTGCCTGCCCTTCCCTTTTCCCACAGAAGAGAATCTCATACAACAGTGAAGAGCTCCAAAGAGAAAGAAGAGGCCAGGTTGCTCAGATCTTCCTATGGCCACTCTAGGAAAGATCTGTTGAGGGGCCGAAACACTTTCCAATCTTAAATGCTGGAATGAAAAACCAAAGACGACTACAGAAAAGATCATTACACTGGGATATGAATACTCCATTTCTTGTACTGTCTTTTGAAATTGGGTGCCTTGGACACATTGTGAAACCTCTCTGGATCTTTCTAAACACTCTCATCTGCAAACCCAGCGGAAAGAATTTATAATCTTTGAAGTGTCTTCCAGCTGTGACATTCTAGGATTCCTCTCCAGAGATGCAATTGATCTTTGATTACCCATGTTAGTGGAAGAAAATGTGGTTTGAATACTCAATATACATAGACAACATGAAACTCACTTCTGTTTGGTTTTAGCATATAATATGTAGTACCGAGCAATTCACAAGTTAATCTTCCCAATGATGCTTAACTCATGCTAATGTTAAAAATCAATGTATTTACACAAAGCGTACTTGGGTCATTACCAGGGGGAATGAGGACCAGTTAGAAGCCCAAATCTCACCTGAATGCAGCCTACATAGGTAGTTAATCCTCACTTGTACCCCTACATTCCTATAATAAAATAAAATTTTAAAAATAAAGAAAAAAATCAATGTGTTTACAACTAATGTGCTGTGTACCCCTAACCAAATACAGGGTAGTATTCCACAAGGCAGCCTGGGGCCAGAGAGTGAGGAAGGGACTAGGATTGGGAAGATCTGGCCATGGTTCCATCACTTACTAGCTTATCTCCTCTGAACCTAAAATACCTCATCCTTAAAATGGATTCCAAAGCACCCACTGAGGCAGGCTGTGTGCTGACACAGGGTATATATACTAAGATGAAAAAGACAGATTCTTTCCCTCAAGAGTCTTGCCCTAATGAAGAAAGGGGGAAAGGGTTTTGAGTGCAATGATAGAGATAAGCACCGGATGCCATGAAAATTCAAAGAATAACTCAGATCAGTTTGGCGTAGTCATTGAGGATTTCCCAGGGAAGGCAACAGCTAAGCTAATATCTGGAAAATGAAGAGGATTTAAGGAGGCAGGCCGAGCACCAATGGAGGATAGAAGAAGGAAAGGTCATTTATATAAAAGACCAAAAAGCATTCAGGAAGCAAGTAATTCAAATGCAACTGAGTTTAAGGGAGCAAGAAAGAAAGTCCTTGTGTTTCATCCTGAAGATAATGGGAAGCCACCAAAAATTTTAAGCATGCAATTTCAAAATAGCTAGAGATATAGAGTTAGAAGCATATGAAAACTAAGGTTCTCCCAAGACTCACCACCTATACTAATCAACTATTTATGTTATGATTATAATCTATAACAAACAGCCCCAAAATTTCAATTGCTTACAATAACAAGCATATATCATATGTGCTTACTGGTCTGCAGGCTAGCTGGACTTGGCTTCAAGAGGTAGGTTGGATTCAAGTCAGTTCTATGTGTCTTCATTCTAGGACCCAGGCTGAAGCAGCAATGACTCCCTGGAGCATACTTTACCCATCTCAGGGAACAAAGGTTCAAGGGTGTTTGTGGAAGCCCACAATGTGATGCCTCTTGGAGCCTCCACTTAGAGTCAGCACCCTGTCACTTCCGCTCATATTCTGTGGATCAGAGCATGATGAATCCCTAATGTGATGAATCTGGAGTGTAGTGTAGGACATACACTCTGCCTGTAGAAGTCATGCAGCAAAGAAGCTGGATATATTCTTCTGTGATCAGGAGGAAATGCAGCGTTGGGAACCACAACAGCTGCATTCTCATCAGGGCCCCCAACTTTTTATTTCCTACAACCAGTTGTATTCAGACCAGTCTCTAACAGCTGCTTCTTCGGAAAGTCTATACACCAACACTAGGAGCAAGTCAATGAGCCTCATGTGGGTTAGTCAGACACTTAACTTACCATTCAATACAGTAACTACTTACCTGTTGCCATTTCAAAGACTAGTAGGTACAGTCAGCTATGCTCAAGAGTCCAAGTTACAGTTCTTTAATCATGTCTGGTTCTCCTCATGAGGATTTTGGCCCCCTGCCATCCCATTACATTGTCTGTTATTGAGGCCATAACATTTCTTCTTTTTATCTTTCCTATTTGGTCTTTTTTTTTCCATCAGCAAAAGAGTGTTAGATTTCGTATATAGAGATGACGCTGCTTGGAGTTTATGGAACAGGTATGCAGTTGTATGTAGGGTGAGAAGAAGTCATCACAAAAGTCATACATGAAATAGTGATAGTTAAATCAAACCATGGATTTGGATAAGATCTCCAGGGAAAGTATGAAGATCAACCTTTTAAAAATTCTGCTCCCTGTTGACACACGACAACAAAACTCATATTCTCCTTTCACGGCTAACTTCAATGAGGTCACTTTCACTGAGTCTATCATATTGCTTTGTTTTCACAGTGATAGAAACAGAGATCAAAGGCAAACAAGACCACTGTCTTGAGAGCCCCAAGGAAAGTTTTTGAGAAGGAAATGACTGGGTCAAAAATCATAGGTTAAACAAGATTATAGTTAAAAATCATCAACTGTATTTGGCCAGAGCTGCTGCCTCCAGTTACACAGGTTGTGTCTTGCACAAGGGTGCATAGCTGAGATGACAAGTAGAGCTAAAATTCAATGTGTGCACTGCCACCAGCCAAGACCCTGGTACAGGGCAACATCATCTTTAAAAAGGGATGCCTTTTAGAAAGCATACAAAAGTGCTGTTTGCCAGACTTGAACCCAAGGGGCTGTCTCTTTGTTCAGGAGGGTCGCCTTTTCTAAATTGCACAAAGCACCATATGGGCTACTAGTCCTGAATTTAGCAACTGGGAAGTCAGTGGAGAAGATACAATTTAAATGTACATGAAAGCCCTTTATAAACTGTATAACACCACCCAAGTGTAAAGCAGGGCAGGCAGAGGTGACTCAGAAACTTAGCAGGTGACAGGAGAAATTACATTGACCACAAACATTTTTCTGCCTAACCCACAGCATGTAGAATCCACATGAGACATTTAAGTATCTGACAAACTCCACAGTGGGAAACCATTTGAGGACAGACTGGCCAGAAAACACAGATGGGAGTGGACGTGATGATTTCTAAAAGTCCATTCTAGTCATAAACCTCAGGTCAGATCTAGTCAGCAGGGCAGAGGAGCCTCAGACAGAAGCACTTGAGCGGGCCTGGACTGACCTAACTGCCAAAACCTTTTGATCTTGCTGGAGCTTGACTTGGAGAAAACATCTGGTTCCAGGTTCTCAGAGGCCACATAGTATCAAACCAAGGGGAGGTTTTTGTAAAGCTCTGTAGCACTGTGATACTGGGGGGATACGCACAGTGCTACAAAACCCACAGAGACCTGTACAAAAACTACAGGGGAAAAGGCGCCATTTCCTTGGGCAATCCTCAGCCTGAGTCCAGTGCCCCAGGGATGAGCACAGCAGACAGCTTCCCTCCTTGCACTGTGGCCCAGAAGGGATGCCAGGAAGTTGACTGGACCAGGGGGATGACCCTCAGCTGATGTCCTCTCACTCGCTGTGTTCTCTCTTGGGTGACACTTACTTGTCAACATTTTCCTACAGCACATTTGGGGAATACAAGCTGTTCTTTAAAAAACTATTCTTGTCTTGCTTTCATGTTGATTCTATTGCAAAAAGAGTTATCTGAGTCACCTCATACGAAATTTCTAAATCCAAGTCCCTAGAGAGATTTGCCCAAGTGCTTTGCTTTGCAGTTTGGGAAGATGGATTTGAAGAGAGATTGATTTGTTTGAAGGCAATCACCAGCCACAGTTGCTCATACTAAAGCTGACTGTTCTTTAAATTACCACTCTGGTTGCTCTTGTTGTGCCACACATTATCTCCCTTTAAAGCAGCACTGGTGACTGTAAGGGCCTTGACTGTGGAGTAGTCATGGATGCAAGACCCATAACTTGAAGGTGCCAACTTGCTGAGATGGAAAGTTAGGTGTGGGTCTGGGAAATGAAAACAATTTAAAACAACAGAAGGCAGCAGTTCAGAACACTTCATAAAGTGTACAGTGCTGGTCCACCTTAGGAATATGTGCTCCTGCACATACCACAGACAATAACCTCCCAAAAGCAAGTCTATCTCTATCTGCAGTTGACTGAATCATCATGAACCAGCTGGATAAGCAACAAGTGCCATCTTTCAAGGAGCCAAGCCCTAAAGGCCCTTCAGTCCTAATGAGAAGAAGACAGGGAGGTGGGAGCACTGCTGAGGTTTTTGGAACGCCCTCAAGTGCTGTGATATGAAACTCATCTTTGGAAAAGGAACCCGTGTGACTGTGGAGCCAAGTAAGTAACTCATTTATTTGTCTGAAATTTGGGGTTAAGTCATCCTCTAGCTCAGGAGGCAGAAATATTGGGAAATGAGATATGGGTTAAAAAAAAATAGCACCAATGTAGTGTTGAGGAGGCCTCCTGGGAAGAGTTGAACTATTATTAATCCCCTCCTTAGGAGGTGGGGAGGAGGAGATATTTGTAAAAAAAAAAAAAAAAAAAATAGACTTTGAGGGATGTGAAGGAACCCATTCAGCTCAGAAGAAACTGAGAGAATTCTGTCCGGTCCATGGGATCCAAGTCAGTCCGCAGAAACCAGCCCCAACTCCCCAAGCAGAACTGACCCAGAATGAGGCTGACCTGAGTCCAGGTGATTCTATCAAGGTGATTCCAGACATAAACAATTCTGACCTTCCTGAGGCCAAACACATGCTCCTGGGAGTGCTCAGAACTGAATCCATCTCCTGGGCATGGAGGGTGAGGCCAGAGCAAGTAGTCACTGGAGTTGTTTTATTTCTCTCTAGAGGAAAGGAACCTGTTCCAGACATTTGTTTCTAATTGTTTGAGCTGTAAATGGAAACTAGGTTACTAGTGAGAAATATGGAACATTCTGGTTCCCACTGAGACCAGATTCCAAGCAGAACAAAGTGAATGTGTAATGCTTCCAACTCAGAAATGCCAGGAGAGGTCCCCTAAGGACCCATAGTATTCATCTTCACAAAGAGGATAGGGTACCACTCATTAATTAACTGGTAGGAATCAAACAATGCTAAAGTTGTTAAAGGATCATGTTCAACACAGAAGGCAACTTTAAGTGACATTTGGATTCAACTATGTCTTGGTTAAAAAAATAAAGACAGTAGTCGCCACCTGGCAGCAGCTTCCAGTTAGATAATACATATTAATCTTAAGCCAGAGGATAAAATAAACTGCTACCAAAACCCATTTCAGAGGTCCTAGTGAAGTGTAGCAATAGTTATCAGTGGCCCCAAATCTGCCCAACTGGCTACTAAAAAAAAAAACAATATGTCCCGCCCTGGGGCTTTGGCATTCAGTCTGTGTTTTCCAAGATTAAAAAAAAGGCTCTAGAGATAAAATAGAAGAGTGTGATGGGGTAGGCTCCTCTCAGAGACTAAATGGGGACAGGTGTGTGCCGAGGAGACTAAAAGGAGGCCAAGGAAGGGGAAGGATGAACAGGGACATCCCTGGACCTCAGACACTGCGAGAAGGAGAGGGGCAGTGGCTTTGCCTCCAGAAAAGAGAGACACTCAGAGCTGTGCCAGCGGAGTCAGAGCAGAGATATTTGAACTGTTTTAAAAAACTAAATCTTAGTAAGATTTTGAAAATTCAGCTAATTCAGGACCTTGCCTTTACAACTTCTCACTAAAATAGCATTTTATCCACATTTCCAAGAGGATATGGTACCACTTTTACTAATTAACTGGTATGAAGGGATCAATGCTAAAGTTGTTGAAGGATTGTGCTCAACACAGAAGGCATCTTTTGTGTCCTTCAAGTGACATTTGGATTCAACTAGGTCTTTCTAAAAGAAAAAAAAAGACAAATCTAATGATTGATTTCCCTAATTTCCCTTTGTTCACCAAGTCCTTTCCTAATGAATTAAGTTCCCCCATTTACTGAGTTACTTGGTCCAGTATTTCCCTAAGTGTGGAGTACATAGCCCTTAAATTTAGATGGTTCACAGACTTTCTTTTCATTTAGGTGGCTCTATCTTTTTAATGGTTATCAGCACAGTATAACTAGGTCATCAAACCCATGCATGTAATTTTAAATTCCCCTTTAATTATATTTTAAGTTAAAAACGAATACTTTTTAAAAAATATTAAGCAAATTATGACAGATGGATATGACAAAAAGAAAACAAAAGGAGATGTGATTGATTGAAGTTTGGGAAACACTGAACCAGTGCCTGCCATCATCCTTTGAAGTGAAAAAATGAGGGGCATTCAGAGGGGGCAGGACCCAGGTCTTTGAACGGTGCCTTTCTTTTTTAATCAACTAATATTGGTTTAAAGAGGCAGCACTGCAAACCCAGGGCCTTTATCTTCTCAGAAGTCCTTTGATGCTTTCTTTCCTCAGGAGTTTCTTTCAAGTTCTTACTTGTAGGGCTCCTGGGTAGCACAAAACTAACAGAACAGGTCTCTACCAACCCACTGCTGCAGATCCCACCACACATTTTAGCCCTCTGGATAGAGTAAGCCTGGGGACACCACTTAGCTTCATAAATCAGAACGAGAGAACAGGACTAAGCAGTAAATGTAGAGTAATATAAATGCATGCTTCTGACAGTGATGGTGGCAGAGGCTTAGAAAAGCACCACAGTGGCCAGGAACATCTGCATGGAAGTGAGTCACTTGGAGCATTATCTATTATTATATGCCATCATTATGCCAACTTCCACTTTCTGAGGGCCTACCATTTATCAGGCCACTGGGCTAGGCACTTTAGTGAAGGTGGTTTTCTTCTAGTCTCACAATGTTCATGCGGAATTAGGTACCATTACTTGCATTTTACAGATCAGGAAACTGAATCTCAGAGAGGCTCCCCAACATCTCACAGCTCAGCAAAGTCATAATTTGAATCATCTATCTGATTCCAGGATCTGTGTTCTTAAGAACTCTGCTCTTCTGTGGGGGCTGCAGCTCAACTAAGGTACATGCAGAGGCTTTTCCTGCATGGCCCAGCCTCCACCTCAGGCCTCTCATGAGCTCTTTTCCAAGCTGACTCTGAAACAACAGTTGTACTACTTCCCTTCCAGCACCATCCCCAACACAACCCTCACCCAGGAAGAGCTTCTGTGCTCACACCAAAACTAGTTGCCCAAAGAGGCATTCTTCTTCCCCAGGAGGCCCAGGTGAGGCCCACATTACACCTCTGGAGACTGAGGGTCCCTAAACACGGAAAGGTCCAGATGATGACCAGAGCATCACCCTTTTCCCCCAAGAAAGAGGAGTTCACAAAATTCTGGGCTCATCAACCTGTTTCTCAAATTCCAAGAGATGACTTCTTCTTCCTCCCAACCCACTGGCCCTTGGCCTGGCATCTTTAGCATTCCCTCTCACTCCTGGTGAGCATCTCCCAGAAAAGAACCTTCACGCCTGCAGATCCTTCTACCTGGAGCTATTTTCTCTCAGGGACCCATATAGCTTTCTCCCTCCTCTCTTCTTCTAGGTCTCTACTCAAACGTCTCCGTTGAGGCCTTTCCCAAGCAACACCCCCCCTCTTCATTCTGAAGACCCTTTTCCCTGCTTTATTAATCATAACCCTCAGGTCCACCTGAAATCCTGATACTCATTTACTGCCTGTCTCCCTTGCTCTGTGAGAGTAAGGACTTTCAGTTGTTTCTTACTGTATGTACAAATACATGGAAGGCACGAAGCAAGTGTTTGTTGGATGGGTGGATAAGCGAATGAATGAATCAAAGGAAAAGTCAGCTGTGGTGTAAGGCAATAGGAAATAGTAACAGAAGCAAGCTGGGAGCCTGTAGCACCAAGCTTAAGTCCCATCTCTCAACCTGTGACAAGAGTTGTCATTATGTGCCAAGCACTATTCTGGGTGCCCCAGAATGAGTATGAACAAAATAGACAGAAATCCATGCCATACTGAAACTTGCTTTCTGATGGCAAAAGACAGATGGTAAACTAAATAAATAAATAAAAGATATAGTATTCTAGTGGTAATAAGCCCTGCAAAGAAAAATAAAGCAGGGGAGGAGGATAAAGGGAACTAGGGGGAGGGAGCAGTGTGCAATTCTAAACAGAGGAGCCGCAGAAGGCTTCACTGGAAAGGTGACAGCTGAGCAGAGACCCGAGGAGGTGGCTGAGCAAGCCATGCAGACATCTGCAGGAAGGGCATGTCCAGGCAGAGGGGACACAGGATTGCCTGGGGTGTGTGAAGAATAGTAAGGAGGGTATATGGATGGAGGGAGTGAGGGATGGGGAGAGAATGAGAAAATGAGGTCAGGTTGGTGATGCGACTGGGGAGGGGGTGGCTTGCAGGACACTGTAAGGACTTCTGCCTTTGGATTCGAGAGGTAAGATTAGAGAATGGAATGGAGGTCACAGCTGACCTAGGGAAAAGACCCAGGGAGACAGAAACCTGGGTTCCAGTCCTCACCCATGGCCCTGAAGTGTGGGCACCCTCCTCATCTCACAGAACACCAAAAACTAGGCTTCTGTTCCTTCTCAGCAACCCCTCCCAGTAACCCTTCCTCCTGAGCACTCTACTCTCAGTGAAGTTATATCCCTCTTGCTTTCAGTAAAACTTATGTTCTCAGCCGAGCTCGGTGGCTTAGCCTGTAATCCCTCGCTTGGGGAGGCTGAGGTGAGTGGATTGCCTGAGCCCGCGGGTTCGAGACCCGCCTGGGCAACTTGGCGAGACCTCATCTCTACAATAAATCAAAAATTAGTTAGACATGGTAGCATGTGCCTGTAGTTCCAGCTACTTGGAAGGCTGAGGCGGAAGGATCGCCTGAGCCCAGCAGGTCAAGGTTGTGGTGGCCGGGAGCAGTCTGGGCAAGAGTGAGACTCCAACTCAAAAAAAAAAAAAAAAAAAATCTTATGTTCTCTGAGTCTAGCCCTAACAAACATTCTAATAATTACATCGAGGCTCTCTAGTTTGCAGATACCCTATATACACGCTTTCATTTAATCTTCTTTTTTTTTTTTTTTTTTTTTTTTAGTTGGAGTCTCAAACTGTCGCTAAAACTGGAGTGC